>LGRX02022679.1:0-11167 GCA_001247695.2 Cymbomonas tetramitiformis | reverse complement strand
GCCATTGGGGTGCCTTCATGTTGTCGGAGGCCATTGGGTTGCCTTCACGTTGTCGGAGGCCCTTGGGGTGCCTTCACGTTGTCGGAGGCCCTTGGGGGGAGAGGACCAGCCAATATAGATTGGGCCATCCGTTGGTGTACATGCGGGAATGTGGTGAGGTAAGGTGGGGCAAGGTAGGGCGCGCCTTGCTCTGGCCGCACAGCTTGAGTCGCGTTCCAACTTCCGTCAGTGTCAAGGAGAGGCCCTGCCGCGCGTCCATGCTGCCCGAGTCGGCTTCGAGGGCGCGCCTGAATTCCTGGTCAAACATGATCCCTCGACGCCGACCAATGAGGTGTCCCCAGGTGCTCTGACAATTCAGGTCGTGAACCCGGGCACGCCCACGTAACACACGGTACGGATCTGTTGATGGGAAAAGAGCGGGTGCGCCATGACTGTTGCGTTGGATATGTAAGCTATGTTAAAGGCGTGACATATAAGGCAGGCACAACTGAAAGTGCGAAATTAGCAGGTGGGCAGGGCTGGAAGCAGAAGGCTGGACGGGGCAGCAGTTGGGCAAGCCTTGAAGGGGAAGGCGGGACAAGGCAACAATGGTCAACGCTGGAGACGGAAGGCAGGGCAGGGCAACACCTGCTTTCAGCTGCAGGCAGAGGATAGGGCGGTGGTCAAGAGTAGAGGCAGAAGACAGGATGAGGCCACAGGTCGTCAAGAGTAGAGGCAGAAGACAAGATGAGGCCACAGGTCGTCAAGAGTAGAGGCAGAAGACAGGATGAGGCCACAGGTCGTCAAGAGTAGAGGCGGAATGCAGGACGAGGCACCAGGTGGGCAAGGGTGGAGGCAGAAGGCAGGGCAGGGCAACAGCTGGTGAAGGCTTCAGGCATAAGACAAGACGAGGCGACGGGTGTTCAAGGCTGAAGGCGGAAGGGCTGCATATGCCGCACGAGCGAGGTCGGCACAGACTGTCGAAGCGCCGCGCCACTCCCAAGCCGTGCTGGGAATACGGGTTTCGGCTGGGGAGCGATAACGTACTTCAGCCGCCTTCTCGAAGAGACCCTGCTGGAATAAAAGCTGCGCCACGTGCACCAGCGCCACGGCGTCGTCCTGCACGCCAAGACGCACGCTCTCCGTTTCAGTGTCATGCAGCTCCAATACACATATCCGCCACTGGTTGCTCCCCAGCGCTGGAGGCTAGAGTCTAGAGTCGTTAGCGCCACCAGGATTGAGCGGGGGAAGTTGTGGGTAGCAGGATCCAGAAGTGGGCGGTGGAAGTGATCTACGCGTGCACAAGAACATTCTGTAAGTCCGGTGAGACCACAGAAGTACATTACACTATGATCGCTGGACGCGCATGCATGGTGCAGCGAGCGAGCGAGGGCGTGCGGTAGCGAAGAGCTTGCGATGGACGCGAAGGTGGGGAGTGACCTGCGGTCAAGGGTGGTAGCTATGAATGGAGCATGTCGGGGAGATGAGTTACCGCATTGTACGCTAGCGCCTCCTGAAAGTGGCGCTGCGCGTTCTGCACGCGGCCCTGCGGATGCCACGTGGAAGACAGTCAGGAAGAGAGGGTCCCAGAGGGCAAAACAGAAGCACGTGGGACTCACCAGTTCCTTACAGCACAGGCCCCTTGGCACGAGGGTTTCTTGATACGTCGGGGAACTCGTGGAGATGGAATCGAACATCGAGAGAGCCTGTGCAAGAGGTCAAGAGAGCGGGTTTCAAACGATATTCGTGAACCGTTCTCGCGTCGGAAGCATTCGGAAGGTAATCAACGGAACAGACTAAGGAAAAGGACACTTTTATGGCTCGGTTAGATCAGAGAGTGATGCACTAATTCCATGCCTTGTTGCACGAGGGAGAATATGTGCGTCACGCGACTCAACTTGCTTGGTTGAACACGTCATCACGAATACTAGCTCCCTCCTTCAAAGGGCGAGGAGGCACTCGGGCGCTCACCTCTTGAAACTTGCCGCGTGTCCGTAACAAGTTAGCCTGTGCCGCGATCTCTTCGTCGGAAGCCGGAATTCCTTCGCGCATTTCGAGAAGGGGCGACTGCGGCTCGTCGAACTCCAGTGCTGAAAACTGCGCGTGAAGAAGAGCAGTGCTCAAACTGGATGAAGAGGCGAGCTAGCGTTGCAGTGGAATGCGCTGGAAGTTCAGGTCTCATTTTTGGTATCAAACGTGGATAGTTTTCGATATGATCTATTGGTTAGACAAGAATTTGAGGCTGCGGTTGCGCTTGAATTGATTTTCACAGCACGACGAAGGAGCATGATTTTCTTGGTTGACCAACGTGGAGCTGCCAGCGCTGTAGGGATTAGCAACGTTTTTTGGTGAAGTAAAGATCAGAAAGCTGCGAGGGGGAAACCTGACTGCGACCCGCGTCCTCGATGGCTAACTTCTGAAGTTTCCCGCACGGCTGTTCCTGGCACACCGACGATGCTTCCTCGCCTTCTTTGTCGTGGCACGGATCGTCAGGCCCTGCAGCCATTGAGGCCTGACTTTCGCCGCCCCTGGAAGATAATAACTTAGGCGCCAGTATAATATTATTGGATATCTGGAGAGCGAAACGTTGTGGTTACAACTGGACCTTGTTTTGTTTCGATGGAATAATTTTGTTAACTTGAAACTTCGTTTCTGAACCATCGCCAAACGACTTGAACCTGAAGGTGCAGTGAACAGTTGAGCAGCTACTGCTACTGTAACTTAGGGGTGCCCAACTAAAGTTGAGCCGTCCAATGTTTTTAGATTGGGAACATCGGAAGGTCCGAAGAGATTCCTGGGGAGCGACAAATGAATGCATCGTATTTTGATCTTTGGAATCGTACATGGACTGTCGGATTCGGAAAATTGCCCCTGTTAAAAATAAGCGGACCAGTTTAAGTTGTGCAGCTCTATGTAACTGTTGAACTGTGTCACGGGTAGACAGTGACACTGAGACTCTCGTCGGGGACCCCCTTCCCCCAAAAGGATCGGAAACCCTATAGGAGCGGAAACCCTATAGGACTACGACACGTCAGTAACATGAACGGCGCCTGGTCGTGATGGCGAATGGTAAACTCTTATTACTTCCACCCGATGCGCCTCTTCATTCTTTTTTCTTGATTCTTGAATCTTGATGCGGCTATCGGTCGATTTGCCACCCTTGCCACCTCTTCCTCTACTAGGCTTGGTCGATCTCAATTCGAAAATGACGGAATGACGATTTCAGCGATTCAGAGCGCGAGCGGCCGATCATATATATTTTCCCTGTCGAGGTTTATTTTCCCTCTCGGAGTTTTCATTTCAGTTTTCCGTCGCTAACTCTATGACGGTCCGGTTTTTTTCAGCCTTGCGACCCACGTACGCGTAAGACCCGAACCCTGAGAGCCGGCCTGCATTTCGAACCTCCCCACCCTGCCCCCCGCCAACCACCCCAAAAGTATTATTTCGCCACTCTTCTAGTGTGTTGGGACACCTCGCGCGCCGCACGAATCGAAGCGGTTCGCTCGCTACGCCCTGCTCCGTCAGCGCAACCATGCTCGGGCCACACCCCCTCCAATGCCCCCACCTACCACGGTCTACATCAACAACCTTTTGCACTAGAATTAGGGGTGTGCCGAGCCTCCATGTGGCAAGGCGCGGTAGTCCCACATCCCACCTGATGTCCTTCGTCATCCCCACCATGCATCTTGCCTTGGCCATCGAGCTACACGTCGCTACAGCACGCCAACTGCACCCTACCTGTCGTCCCACCAATTCTGGGGGGTGGACCGTCATAGAGATATCCTGCCCTAGCCCCCCTTCGAAATCGGCGGATCCATGGGGCTCCAAGCCACCCCAGCGGTCGAGTGACCCTTCAGGGCATGTGTTACATTGTTTTCGATGCACATGGCACCACGAGACCGAGTTTGGATTCATTGGCCATATCTCTATGACGGTCCGGTTTTTTTCAGCCTTGCGACCCACGTACGCGTAAGACCCGAACCCTGAGAGCCGGCCTGCATTTCGAACCTCCCCACCCTGCCCCCCCGCCAACCACCCCAAAAGCATTATTTCGCCACTCTTCTAGTGTGTTGGGACACCTCGCGCGCCGCACGAATCGAAGCGGTTCGCTCGCTACGCCCTGCTCCGTCAGCGCAACCATGCTCGGGCCACACCCCCTCCAATGCCCCCACCTACCACGGTCTACATCAACAACCTTTTGCACTAGAATTAGGGGTGTGCCGAGCCTCCATGTGGCAAGGCGCGGTAGTCCCACATCCCACCTGATGTCCTTCGTCATCCCCACCATGCATCTTGCCTTGGCCATCGAGCTACACGCCGCTACAGCACGCCAACTGCACCCTACCTGTCGTCCCACCAATTCTGGGGGGTGGACCGTCATAGAGCTAACGTGCATGCTATACCCAGATTTGGGCTCTTGAAAAAGCCCAGCGGAAGCCCCGGCGCCTGTCACGCGTCATCTTTCTTCAACATTTATCGGGATATATAGTTCTGATTTTCCGATGGCGTAAAATCGAGGATCCTCTATAGAGGATCCTCGTCTATCCTATTAAGAGATAGTGTTGGTACTGATGCTGTTTTCCAGGTACGTGGTTTTCACGTTTCCGGCGATAACTCGAGTTCTAAACATCCATTTGCTACGATTCTTCGCCCACCTTATACAATGGAATCATGCGGATGCCATGGCACCATGTTATCACCCCCACCGTGTGTGCATACCTCAATATATGTTATCCACGCCCCCCATACTTAAGGAAATCCGACTGAAACCATTCCTGGGGGCATTTGCGATCATGCGCCATGAGCTTGGCACCACGCGGTCGGCTTCCTGTTATGAGTGGGCGAAAACTTATCATGTTGTATACCAATGGGGGGAAAAAACTAGCAGTGTGTACTTAATTTGAGGCCTATAGAGCAATCTTCGTAGGGCATATTGTTATCGTCTACCAGTAGGCCACCCCTGCACTTTCCAGTAAGTCGTTTCGTGCTCGATATATCGAGTTTGATGGCCTTCGCATAGTTGAGGGACCTTGCCTAAGTCTCAAATACCGTATGGACATCAATACTTCATACATGCCAAATAGTCTACCAACGTAGAAGTTGTGGCAGTTTCCGCGCTCGTATTGATGCTATTCAATACTGCTCAAAACGAATCCGTCATTTAGGTGTGAAGTAAGTAAGTAAGTAAGGCCCGTCGTTAAAACTGGTTTGGGAATTTTGTCGCGATGTCGCATCGTGTCGGATCGTGTCGGATGTCGCTCAAGGCTGCAAATTGGTTCGCTAGCGCGCTAGCGGATGGGCCGCTTGACCCACCTGACGCCGCATCAGCGGTTCGGCGGGTCTGAAAAATGTTCCCGCCCCGACCGTGGCTTGGCGTGCTCGCGGGTATCCTGCTCTTGCCCCGCCCCGTTGGCGGTTGGGGGATTTTGGCCTTCGGCTCCTTGACTGACGCGTGGCGTGTGACTCGATTTTGCATTTTGGCCTTGCGGCACGTTCCCTGCCCCCGACTCCCGAGCTTCAAGCTTGCCGTCGGAACAAGCCGAGCATGAATTTAGCCCAGACGAGGTTACCGGTCGTAGATTTTTTCAACATTAAAAAAATGCGTGTACGAACGTTGTGGCGAAACTTTTTCCCATCGGCGGGTGGCGTTGGCGTCAGGTTTACCGCCCCGTTGGCGGCTGGTCGCTCGTTCAGAAATTTAGCGCCCCGCCAACGTGCATGGCGGTTGGCGGTTGGTAAAACGACAAGGCGCCCCGCCGACGGTCGACTCAAAAACCCAATTTGCACCCCTGATGTCGCTGCCGCGTGACCAGTTTTAACGATGAAACTGTTGGCGAAAAACGACATCCTGCGCAACATTTCCCGTCTACGTGGCGGCGTCTGAATTATGTCGTCGTGGCAACGGCAAAAACAATTGCATGCAAGCTTCAACGCGAATGGAGTGACAAATTTGACCGTGCCCCGTAAGTCGTTATCCAGC
Source organism: Cymbomonas tetramitiformis (assembly GCA_001247695.2). Lineage (NCBI taxonomy): Eukaryota > Viridiplantae > Chlorophyta > Pyramimonadophyceae > Pyramimonadales > Pyramimonadaceae > Cymbomonas > Cymbomonas tetramitiformis. The sequence goes on along the minus strand of LGRX02022679.1, from coordinate 5,208 downwards.
AGCTGCTGTTTTCGTTATACTAACGTAGACAAAACACAGCATTACCTCTGAATATGAATTCTAGTAAGTGTTAGGAACCACACGTTTTTTTTGCGAGCAAGATCCGTCCAGGATTTAGGATGCTGGACGGTTCTTGTGAGGAGGGGTAATGGGCGAGATTCGAGCCAGCCATCTCGACTCACGCCCGACAAGCCGGACCCATACTGCATAGCATGAGTGTTCGCAACTTGCAATTGCGCCGCCCACTTTGGGTATTCTGCACCTTGTTGTTTTGCGGTTCGTCTTGCTCCTCCTCGTGCGCTCGAAAACGAGTTTTCTATATTGACTTAATCAACGATATTCCCTCCCACTTGTTACGGTATCAGACAACACAAATAAAGTATTATTCCATTGAGGCTTTGAGTGATAAACTCCAACCTGCTGTGTTTTGTTACTCATGCCTTTTTGGCTGAATGCTATTTTAAATTACTGGTGTGTACACAATTTCTCGGGTTCTCGATGTTGGGTAACATATATGTACAAGGAAGCATATGCACTCCGTCCTGAACCTTCAACAATTTCCTGATTTACAACATTTGGCTTTCCATTCTGTTGAAGTGTTGATGGCTTCATTATGTCACGGGGGGCGGATTCTATTCAGAACCGGTGTATTTAATAATCGCTCGGTAGTTAGAAAACCGGAGATTTGGGGCCAGCCAGCAATATTCGCCAACTTGGGTACCCCCCCAGCCGCGTCCTATGAAAATCGTAAGAATAGTGGGTCATTTTGTTTCAATCAGTCAACAATTTTCTTAAAATTTCAGTGTTAAACCCGTGAAAATGCGACATTTTAAATAAATTCCGCCTGCGACGCACCAATAAGAATTAAGGAATATGGCGCTAGCGCCCATATTTATTATCACCCAATATTTCATAGCTAGAAAAAGCCAGCCAACAATATTCACCAAATAGGGTACCCCCTCCCCCCCAGCAAAGTTGGCATTTTCGTATTGAGTGATACTGCGTTGTGGAGTTGGTAGAATGCTTCCGGCACGCGAGTGGACATTATTGATGCGTTTATTGATTATGTGGATTGGCATATCAATACTAGTGTATCTTTACTTTCTCAACTTCGTGCATGGCTTAAACAACGTTTAGAGTTGAAATGTTTATTGTGCATTTCTACGCCGGTGGTAAATATGCCAGCTTTGGTATTTAAAGGTGTTGGCCGTAGTGTTGCTGAGCATATTGTTATCAATATTTAACATCCTTGTCGCAATAATTATAGCAACGTGCTTCAACGCATTCATTCTACTACTGGTTATGCTTCGGATATCGTAACCGATCCTACATTCTTGGGTTTACATGCGCCTGCTGTTTTTAATGTACACGCTTGGGACCCTTTTTGCATTCTTTGTATTTGTCCATGCATTTACACTATTTTATGGGCACAAGCCTTGGTATTTGCACTCTAATGGTGCATGGTGTGTTGACCGAACAAACTCTTCATTACACTATACTCTGTGCAGCTATACCGACTCTATACCGAACGCAACCAAATCGGACAATTCGGCAAGGGAGGCGTGCTGAAGGTCCACCAAACGAGGGTATCGAACACGAATGGCCGCGTAAAATTCTGGATCCAGGGACTCCCACAGCTGTTGTTTACGCGTCGTAGCCGTGGGACGGTGGGAGTCCAGTCCGCCGCCTTGTTCCCACGCACCAGCCGTTGCTCTTTGGCCAAAATGGGCCTTGGATCCGCCTTCGCGGGGTAGGTGAGAGAGGAATGTTCCGCCTGCAGATTTTGGCGATCTGCAGGCGGTACGCACCCTTTGATCAGGTCCACCAGAGCGCGTCGGCCATCTCGGTCAGAAACAACGTCGGTGCCCAGAAGGTAACCGTAAGCCACGGACTCAGGCTCCACGATGTAGCCCAAGGTGTCGTAGACAAGCTCGTTGATAGAACGATGAACCACGAGGGTGGGATCGTCCAGGTAAAAAGCGTCGGAGTCCAGACCAGCCGTGACGATCTCTGCCTTGACCCTTGAGGGCCACGATAATCTTAGCCAGTTTGGAGACGTCGTCAGAGGCGTCGACATATTCACCGTGTCGCAAACGCGTGCATATGATGGTACGAACATTCTCGGAATCGAGCAAGCTTAACACTCGCGACTGGTCATAAGTTCGTCATCAACATTCACTGGTGCCGGTAACTGTTCGAGCAATTCTCAACACAGCACAAGATCGTAGAGCTACAAAATTTTTAAAATTCTGATATCCTGAGATCGAACGCTGAACTCTTACATGCAAGCCCAGATTTCCAACATGAGAAAGTATGAAAACAGCAGTAAAATATATCCGTCAAAGGCATGTAGCACGGCTAGGTGGGCCCGGATTGCATAATCGATGAAAATGACATTTAGAAGTCGCAAGAAGTTTCAAGAAGTACTTAGTGGTTAAAAGAAATCGTCTACAGGCAATATTTTATATTTTTGATAATTGTAGTGGCCACAGGGTTGCTTACAGGTCGCGGACGGGCTGCCGTACATACATTGCATATCTTGCGGGCGCGTGAGATATGCAAATGATACGGGGAAGTTATTACACGTTGTGAGAAGTATTTAGAGGTCATCCGTAGGCAATGAGAAGCGAAATTTCACATCGGGACATATTCACGGGGTGCTGGGGAGCTAATTTCGTCTGTAAAATGGCTGCAAAGCAGAAATTGCATATCTTGCGGGCGCGTGAGATATGCAAATGATACGGGGAAGTTATTACACGTTGTGAGAAGTATTTAGAGGTCATCCGCAGGCAATGAGAAGCGAAATTTCACATCGGGACATATTCACGGGGTGCTGGGGAGCCAATTTCGTCTGTAAAATGGCTGCAAAGCAGAAATTGCATATCTTGCGGGCGCGTGAGATATGCAAATGATACGGGGAAGTTATTACACGTTGTGAGAAGTGCTGGATGTGACACACCGACAGTAAAGACTGTCACCTGTCACTTCCTATAGTAGGCTGGGTGACCGTCACCAGTAGACGGGAAACACCCGTTAGTATTTATGTGTATCTCTTTTATCAATCTGAGACTTTTACCGTTCTGATATCGAAACCCTTGACACAAGTTCCAGCACGCCATCGACCACGGCGACCCCGTGGAATTCGACGCCCTCTGCATGCTTGCGGGCGGGAAGCCTGAGGTCTTCACCGATCTTTCGGCGTGCTCGTTCTGCGAGGAGGACGGTGAGGTCCTCGTGTCCGCTGTCGCCGAATTCTCTGAGATGGCACACGCGGCTGGAGCTTCCACGTTCAACGTCAACACCTTCACTGCCGACTTGCCGGTGGTGTCGGAGCCGGCCGCGCACTCCCCGCCCGCGTCGGTTGAGTCCGAAGAGGAATGGACCGGTCCGCCGAACCCCTTCTGCCCTCCCGTCACCCGCACGTTTGCCGATTTCATTGAGAGTACGGGAATTGCGTTGGGGGCGCCCGACGAGCCGGCCGCGAGCATGAACTTGCTCTCCGCGGTTGAGACGCCGGAGCGCGTGATCGACTACAAGCCCGCGGCTTACGCCGCGTGCGGCGATGACGACAAGGGTGCCTCGGTGGCACCGCCGCGGCCACGGTACGGCTGCGGGAACGGCATTCCGAGGTTCGCGAGGTCTCTCCTCACTTCCTCCTTGGTGTGCGCGCTCTTTATGATTTGTGCCACCGCCGCGCCGCACGCCGTTGCCGGTGTCGGTGGTGCCGGTGCGCGCACATGCACGGGTCCACCGGACGGTGGTGCTACGTCCACTGGCTCGGCAGTCCCGGCTGCGGAGGCTTCGCCAGCTGACATGATTCCAGACATGCCATGTGCCATTCCGCCTCGTCGCCAACGGCGGGAGCAGAGACGGCAGGGACTCTACATGGCTCCGATGCCGTGGCATCCCGGGCCGCCGCCGCCTGCCGAGTTGTTTGTGGACGGCCCTCCGCTGTCGCCGGCTTCATCTTCAGATGACGAGGCTCCACCGTCGGGCGGCACTTGGCAGCACCCTGGTACGGTGCAGCCTCCCGTGATCGAGAATCCGTCAATTCCTTCTACGAATGATTCATCACCGGCCCCGGGGGCCGGCAACTGCTTCACAGTCACGCTGCTCCGAGCCGGGCAGACAGCTCCGAAGACCACTAGTGGCTAGAATTAGTCACGCCGTGCCTGCCTGGGAGTTAGCTGTAGTGTAGCCTCCTAGATGTGCAGAAGGGCTCTCTGAATTTGAGCTGTGTTTAGGGTTTTAGCAAAGTAACAGCAGTATCTGACAATCTTGCCGTGACCTGGGACCGCCCTGACCAAGAGTACAGGCCCCCAGTTGTGCTACAGTTTCCTCCTGAAGTTGAGTAGGGAGTTTGTTTGCTTCGTTCACTACTAGCTCCGGTCACCACCCTAGGTGGTGTGCTGGATGTGACACACCGACAGTCAAATCTGTCACTTGTCACTCCCTATAGTAGGCTGGGTGACCGTCACCAGTAGACGGGAAACACCCGTTAGTATTTATGTGTATCTCTTTTATCAATCTGAGACTTTTACCGTTCTGATATCGAAACCCTTGGCACAGGGTTTATTCTCCGTTATCCGATATATACACCCGACTATATATCTGACAAGAAGTATTTAGAGGTCATCCGCAGGCAATGAGAAGCGAAATTTCACATCGGGACATATTCACGGGGTGCTGGGGAGCTAATTTCGTCTGTAAAATGGTTGCAAATCAGAAATTGCATATCTTGCGGGCGCGTGAGATATGCAAATGATACGGGGAAGTTATTACACGTTGTGAGAAGTATTTAGAGGTCATCCGCAGGCAATGAGAAGCGAAATTTCACATCGGGACATATTCACGGGGTGCTGGGGAGCTAATTTCGTCTGTAAAATGGTTGCAAATCAGAAATTGTATGTCTCGCGGGCGCGTGTGATATACAATATTAGAAATCACAATGTTAGAAGTCATTGCAAGTTATCAGAAGTTATCACAATGCATCATCACATGAATACTTTTACTTTGCCCTAATGATACGCATATTATTGCAGTTGCAGGAGTTGGGGCACTAGCAGTTGCCGGGTGGCGGGTGCTCAAATTCAAAGGTGGCTCAAATTCTGCAACTCCTCTATGGAGACGCCCGAGGCCCTACCCAAGTCCGAGGTATTTAATGGCTGGGTCTGCTGGAGTTGCTGGAGTTGCTGGAGCGGCTGGAGC
>LGRX02022676.1:0-10597 GCA_001247695.2 Cymbomonas tetramitiformis | reverse complement strand
GAATTCGTGAGTTTCGACAATGACACAGTATTAAGAGCGACTGAATTTTCGGAATCCGTGCACACATTTCTCAGATTTGAAGAATGAAGACGTAAAAAAAACTGAGACAAAAATCGTGTACAACGTACAGTGTCACAGTGTCTGGCTTCATTTTTTCGCACTGTTAAGGGGAATTCGTGAATTTCGACAATGACACAGTGTTAAGAGCGACTGAATTATATATTTCCCGATTTTTCAAAAGAGGGGGATCTTCGATTCCATCTCCGATTTTTCCCCCAATATCCTAAACCCTTTGCCTTGCCTTTTACTGCTGCACGCGACCGGCAAGCATCTTTGAAACTTCCGAGTTTCAAAGATGCGTTTTGTATTTTGGGTGCACCCTAAAATTACAAAACAGCCGAGCGCTTCCCGTTTGTGCGGGATATTCACATGTATTCCATGGAATATTTCATATGAATTAACACACATGCACACGCAGGGGAAACCCTCGGCTGCTTGGCATATTTGGGTTTGGGTTTGGGTTCGAACCCAAACCCGAACCCAAAACATCTGCCTTAGAAATAAATTGCGCGTTGGGCGCACAAGTGACTTGAAGCCTTGAGCTTCAGGTAACTTAAAGATATATCCCTTGGCAGTATTTGTGCCAAGCTTCGTGCTCTAGGACGCACGGGAAGCCCTCGGCTGTTTGGCATCTTTGGGTTTGGGTTCGAACCCAAACCCAAAACATCTGCCTTAGAAACAAATTGTGCGTTTCGCGCACAAGTACCTTGAAGCCTTGAGCTTCAGGTAACTTAAAGATATGTATCTTGGCAGTATTTGTGCCAAGTTTCGTGCGCTAGGACGCACGGGAAGCCCTCGGCTGTTTGGCATCTTTGGGTTTGGGTGTCACGTTCGAACCCAAACCCAAAACATCTGCCTTGAACTAAATTGCGCGTTTCGCGCACAAGTAACTTGAAGCCTTGAGCTTCAGGTAACTTAAAGATATGTATCTTGGAAGTATTTGTGCCAAGCAAGTTTCGTGCGCTAGGACGCACGGGAAGCCCTCGGCTGTTTGCCATCTTTGGGTTTACGTTCGAACCCAAACCCAAAGGCAAAGGCATAGGACAGTTTCGTAGATTCTGTCCCGATGCCTTCGCAACCTCGCATGCTAACTCATATTATAATGAATATTCAACATTCAAGCGTTGGATACCCCACGCCAACGGGAAGCGCTCGGCTGATTTGTTATTTGGGTATGCGCACCCAAATGACAAAAAACGCATCTTTGAAACTAACGAGTTTCAAAGATGCGTGGCCGATGCCTTCGTGCTTACGTGTATATTTCATATGAAATATGCCATGGAATAAATGTGAATATCCCGCACAAACGGGAAGCGCTCGGCTGTTTTGTAATTTTAGGGTGCACCCAAAATACAAAACGCATCTTTGAAACTCGGAAGTTTCAAAGATGCTTGCCGGTCGCGTGCAGCAGTAAAAGGAAATTCAAAGGGTTTAGGATATAGAAGAAGTAGGAATAGTTTTCAGAAGCACTAGAATACTTTTCATATGCTTCTGAAAACTATTCCTACTGCCGCTAAATCTTAAACCCTTTGCCTTCCCCTTTGCCTGTGACCTTCCGTTCGCAGCTTTACCATGTGCACCTCGCGGCGGTCGGGTGGCACCTCGGGTCCGGCGAAATGACGATGACGACCTGTCTCAGGCCTGATGACATCTCGATCGCGCGGAATCAGTTCCCACTTCGTGCCCAATAACGTTTACCCGCATACCTACATGACATACGCGGACGACATGTAACGTGTCATTTAATTCGAAAGTAGGAACTATCATTTTTAATCTTTAATTTAAGCGTACGGGGAGTTCCTTGCAGACCTCCGGTTAGACGAAGTGTAGCGCCGGTCTGGAGTATACTGCGCTTACACTATTGATTTTAACCCCCCAAGGCCTCATCAATAAGAAGTTATTTTCAACAGGGGTTTTATGTTGGTCCGAATTAATTCAATATTTTCCCTATGTATTGTTCGACATCACGAGATCTGCGAAATTAATTACTTTTAAAACTATTTCTTGTTCCTATTGGTATACGAGATCGACCCAGACTTAATTAATATTTTAGCTATTACTTTGTTGCACGCCTTGCACCAGCAAGATCGACCCAGAATTAATTAATATTGATAATACAATCTTTCAGATACAGTACTGTATCGTGATATGGAGATATGTATTATGAAAAAGCTTACTGTACAGTATCGATCTTCGTCTTACAGTGCTGAACACTTACTGTATGATACTGCGTGTATCATAGAATCATACGTAGAACCTACGAATCACGAGAACCAGAGGTACTGGCTTCTGCGGAGTCTATGGTAGGGGGGCAAGTGGCATCTGCCCCCTTCTTTTTAGCACAGTTCTTTGCTTTCACGATTGCCCTGAGGTTGGTGATAATGGTAGCGTGGAACTCGATCGGAACAGAGTTCACGGTATCCCCCTCTTCCAGTTCCCAAAAAACAAACTCGTCAGTGAAGAAATCACACCAAGCCGTGACTGGGTTCTTTCCTGCATAGAATCCGTTCTCCAAGTCGGAAAAGTCCATGACATCATTTATTAATTTCGTCGCTATCGATTGTTGTATGTCGTGCGATGAAGATCTTTATTTAGTTTTGAAACTATTTCTTGTTCCTATTGACAAGGTCGATAGGCTCAGATATATTTATTTATTCACTATTGATTTGTTGGACACTTGTCGCTCGCGCGAGTTATTTAATTTCTGCAAATTGTAAACGGATACTATAATTTTTCCCAATTAATTATTTATTTTTAAAATCAATAGTGTAAGCGCAGTAGTCTCTCGAGTCACGCCCTTGTCCTCCATTTCCACTGTTGCGGTTAGGAGGTGAGCGTCCACGACGTTCATCACGTCGGTCGTCCCGAGAACGTTCACGGTCATTGTTGCGGAGCGAGTGTTGTCCAGCCATCTTCGTGCGTTAGTAGGTAAGTAAAGAAAAGAAGTGAGTCAACGTCGAAACGAAAGTCGAGGTGTTATGACAGTCCTCGATGACGAAAGCGCAGTCGTAGCTGGAGTGCCCTTGCTAGAGCGTCAATCGTCTTTTGAGATTCAATATATCTCAATTTGGCTGCAAGTACCTCAAGTTCGTTTGTGGTTTCGGAGTTTGCCAAGACTCCGTCCTCAACTTGCTTTTCTGAGACAATAAGTCTGTGAATAAGTTCTTTAGGTCAAAGTCGAATACGTGTAGGAAGGTATAGTTATCCTTTAGTTCCCACGCCGTCGTTTTGTCATAGGGTATTCGAGCTCCGAGTCGTTCGAGCTTCGATAAACTATCTTTCGGTCTTTCGCCCTTATTCGTTCAGTGTCACAGTTATGTCATAATATGTGCATTTATGCGCCGTCTTATCCCCGGGTCGGGGCATCTATGACGTGGACCACTCACGGCGGGCTGTACAGTATTTGAAATAACAGGAACGGGAACAACATTGGGATCAGGTGTCAACAGGGCTCGAGTATCATATCTTTAATCTTATAGTGTACTAGGCGCTGTCGATCACAAATATGCGATCTCCACTATGCGTCGATCTTTTTGGACAGCACCATTTATTACCATGCGATGTTAACATGGATATCGCCATTACATCATATACGATATAAATATGAGATCCGATATCAATATACGATACAAATATGAGATCTCCACTAGGCCATCCGACGACAATTCAATCGGTTCAATATATTGTTCATTAGTTATTGGTTGGGCGGTTGTTATGCACGGCGGTATGATTTGCAATGTGAGACATTATATGTGTTATATGGTTAGATATGATATAATTATGTCGGCGGCGTACATGTAGTATACGCTAGTTACAAATAGAGGATGGCGGAGCAAGGTTTGGATGTCCAATATGATTACCAAGGCGACATAGCTAGTTACTATAATGATACGTTACTTTCTAGTGCAAACTTTTCCCTAGCGTTCGCATGTCGGTTGCGCTCGGTGGCGGTGTATGGATGATGATATATCCCTATCGTTCAGGTATTCATTAGTTATCGGTTGGGCGGTTGTTATGTATGTACGGCGATATGATTTGGGATGTGAGATATTAAATGTCTTATATAGCTAGATATGATATATGGTGGCGGCGTACATGTAATGTAAGCTAGTTGCAAATATTGAATGGTGGAGCAAGGTTTGGCTATCCAATATGATTATCATTACTTATTTTCTAGTACGAACGTTTTCTTATCTTTCGCACGTCGTTTACGCTTGGCAATTGTAGTGTAGATACACGTGTAGTCGAATAAGCAAACACTCTACATACATATCTTACATACTATTTAGCATTTGCACATGCATGGCATCGAAAACAATCTGTTGAATGTGCATAATGTAAATGCTCACGCACTGATCAATACATCAACATCGCGCGTTGCGCGCGATTAGCGCTAACTACATAATCAGTACTAAGATTGCCTAATTGATGAGACATGTCTGCAACAAATCGTGAAGAATATATGGAGCGTTATACATGTTGATGTGGATAATGTTGATGTCAACAACCTCTTGGAGTGTTAGCTGAAGTCTGAGCAAGTAATGTATGACCCTCGTAGCAGAGTTACTTTTCTGCTACACATGTATGGCGATGTCCGTCTGCTTGTGGCAATTACTTAGGTGGGGGCGAACATCATGTGAAAAATAATGGAGGCTCACTATACATGAGTTGGTGGTGCACATGCCCATTTTGCATACATGTGATGCACATGCTCACTCTCTTTCACACACACACACACAATCATGGCTGAATGCTTTGATCCCCGGCGGTGTGGGTACATAGTGCAATTGATCTTCTGCGGCTACGGTGTGCCAACGGAGTCGGTCCAAGGAAAAGCCACACTCCCTACATTCTGGGAAAATCAGAAGACGTCTAGAAGACGTCTTCTGAACGTCTTATAGACGTCTTCGTAGAAATGATGTCTTCTGGTTTCCAGAAGACGTCTTCTGAGTGGAACGTCTTCTGGAAACCAGAAGACACTCTTCGGGGAAGACGCGCCGAAGATGTGCTGAATGTCTTCCGGATTTCGGAAGACATCTTCCCGGAAGACATGCAAAGGGCAGTCTTCCCGGAAGATACCCGGAAGATGTTCCGAATGTCTTCTGGGCCAGAATACATTCTGACATGTGTTATCGACACATATGTGATGATTCAATGATTATGCAATTTGGCCACATAGCTACTTCATACCACACGTACACTAGTCGCGTAATCGCAGAAAACATTCAGAAGGCGCACGGAAGACATACGGAAGACATTCCAGGTATCTTCCTAACAACTTCAGGGTTGTCATCATGCTCTGTTGCTATGATACATGATATACGGCTAAGTTAATTGATAGGTCTATCTACACATACATGTACGATTGCATCTATTCAACATACCGAGACCACTAAGTACGATGCCCGGCGTATTATCATGATCGCCTCTCGCGTCTTGCACCTTTCGGTCGTGAACCATCATCGTCGATGCACTCGAAAAAGTCAGCCTTTAAATCAAATACCACCGCCGTCTTCATCACAGGGTGTTTCTTGATTACAACTTGGTGCTCAATTTGAGCCGCCAGGATGAATGGATCAGTAGTGTCCCAAGGTGTCTCGGGGTCATCCGGGTCGTATGTGTACACCACCTTTGCGGTATTGTCCGGCCCGTACTTCGAGTTTAGCTTGGCAAACCGTTTTGTCGTCGCTTGGTTGAATTCAGGGAACCACTTTCCCTTCACAAGAATGTACTCTTTCGCGGCCAAGTCGACCTTGTAGATGCTATCTACCATGGCGTACCTGCGAGTTGGAGCCACAATACTCTATAGTAAGAATCCCCGAAGACGTCGAGAAGACACACAGAAGACATTCGGTACATATTCTGCGCACATTCACCAAAACGTAATGCACGGACGCACCGGTCAGTCTCGATTTCCTCGGGCCTTTGATGTTTCTCCAGAGAAAAAGGCTCGGAAGTAACGTTGACAAGTTTTCTTCGTCTTGTCCTGAGCTGCCGTGCGATAGCAAACTCCTCGAACCACGACCGAGCCGAAAGATTGACGCACGCGAGGAGGCCCTTCGACGAGTGCCGCTTCATTCTCCGTGAATGGTCTCCCCAGCCAGACCTTGGGGTCGCTACCGTGCATATGCAGCGGCACATCCATCCAGCGGCGCATATGCAATTTTACATATGTCATTTTGCTCTACGTTAGATTTCCAAAATTTCAATCTCAGCTAATTTTGATCTACGTTAGTTTTCTGATTTCAGTTTTTGGAATGCTTGATTTCAGATTTTTTACATTTGTCATTTTGCTCTACGTTAGATTTCCGATTTTCAGTTTTGGCTAATTTGGCTCTATGTTGGATGTCAGTTTTCAGTTTTTGGAATGCTCCATTTCAGACTTTTGCATTTGTCATTTTGCTCTATGTTAGATTTTCCAAATTTCAATTTTGGCTGATTTTGCTCTACGTTAGATTTCAGGTTTCAGTTTTTTTGAATGCTTGATTTCAGATTTTACAAACCAATTTCAGATTTTTATATGTGTCATTTTGCTCCACATTAGATTTCCGATTTTCAGTTTTGGCTGATTTTGCTCTACGGTGGATTTCAGATTTCAGTTTTGGAATGCTTGATTTCAGATTCTGCTATTGTCATTTTGCTCTACGTTAGATTTACCGAAGTCCATGAGCCCGGAAGATGCGCAGAAGACGCTCGGAACGTGTTCGGAACGACTTCCGATGGAGCGTGCAGGCATACATCTTTCATGGAGATACGGGCATGCCGTGGCAACCGGTTCGCACCTTCGTGTTGGCATCTCCGGGGGAGGGTCCTCGGGCTCATGGACTTCGGTATAGGTCATGTCCACAACTTCATCCATCGGGGCCGGAGGTGAAGGTGAAAGCCTTTGCGGATTCATCCGCCTATCCCCATCACTCACAAGCTCCGGAGGACGATGATATGGTTCGCCCGATGCGATTGCATCCCGTATCTTCAACACCATTCCTTGGAGGTTGACGCCAATGGGAGGCTCAAGCAGCCACTTATGTTGTCGAAAGTGCACCGTGCCCGGATCATCGGCCAAGTCCAATGGATCGGAGAAAATGTCCTCCCACGTATGCTCCTTAAAGCCCGGTTCATGCAAGTCTGAAATTGCTTGCACATAGCCAAAAAACTCTTGAACCGAGAAAAGCACATTATTAGTGGGCTCGGCTAAGCCGAAAGGTGGCCGGTTGCTTTGACGCGGCACGCAAATACGAACCGCGTCCTCATGATCTTCAGCCCTGCGAAAACATTGTGATGGTGAATTCATAGAAGACACGTGGAAGACGTCCGGAAGTTGCGCAGAAGATGCTCCACACATCTTCGGTTGTATGCATTCCAAACTGCATAAATGTGCATGATAGATGCATGTGGGTTATGGAGACAAGCAAGCACCTTGTTGCAGAAGAATGCTCATGAATGTAGACGGATTCCCCGAGCCATGCCGTCATCTCATGATCCAGCTCGCGGGATGGCGACACCGTAGACAACCAATCGTGCACCGCTGCCATCTTCCCCTTCAAGACCTCCGGCTTGGATTGACGGAAGACCTCCGCCGCGGATTCGGGGGGGGGTTTAGTGAGCATCGCTCGTTTGAAGGACGACATTTTGGTCTTTGGGGGCGCTTCCCCCTTTTGGAGATGCGCGGCACGTTTACTTGCCATTCTATCTCCTATACAAAGGACACTTGGCCAAGGTAGTGCGGAGGGCATCCTGAAGACAAACACTCAGAAGACGTTCAGAAGTCACTCAGAAGACACGCGGAAGACATCTCCCGACATCTTCCGTACGTCTTCTTGACTGTGCTTGCGGAAGATACCCCAGATACCTTCTGTACATCTTCCAGACACCTTCGGGGAATATATGTCTTCCTGAACCCAGAAGAGGTGTGGAAGACACGCGGAAGACACACAGAAGACACGCGGAAGACATTTTTTTGACATCTTCCGGACGTCTTCTTGACTGTGCTTGCGGAAGATACCCCAGATATCTTCTGTACATCTTCCGGTTGTCTTAGAGATGTCTTTGAGGAAGACGTGTCTTCTGGAAATCTGATACTTGTAGAAGTTCCACCAAACGTCTTAACACCCCTCTTCGGGGCGTCTTCCTCATTTTTTTTGACGATCTTCTACGCGTCTTCTAATGTCTACCTAGGCGCTAGGTAGACATTAGAAGACGCGTAGAAGATCGTCCAAAAAATGAGGAAGACGCCCCGAAGAGGGGTGTTAAGACGTTTGGTGGAACTTCTACAAGTATCAGATTTCCAGAAGACACGTCTTCCTCAAAGACATCTCTGGAGGGTAACAAGATGCACAGAAGATATCTGGGGGGTCTTCCGTATGTCTTTTTGTTTTTTTTGTTTTTTTTTTGAAAAAAGCTTTAAAAATCGCGAAAAAACAAAAAAAAACATATAAGGTGCACAATACTGGGCATAATTGTGTGGTGTAGGTAGAAGTGCAAAAAACAAGTGGTTTGTTCGGGAGAGGGGCAAACGTACCAAGTTACTAAGTTAAAACGGCCGACGAATTTGGTAGAAGAAACTGCTCTTGTTTTAGAGCACCATCCCTCCTAGCAACGGTCGAACAGTCGATCACGCGCGCAGAGAGTCGCGTGAGACGTGATGACTGCACGATACCGCGGATAGCAAACCCGGAAAATCTGCCAGCGCTGCGCTGCGCTGGTGTGGCGCTGGCGTGTGGTCGCGGTCGTGGTCAGGCGTCATCGTCAGCTAGCATTAGCATCGCATCGCATCGCATCGCATCGTCAGGCCCAGCGCAGGGGAGTGAGCACGAGCACCGCACCGCACATCGACATGACTGTTCGAGTTTGAATTTTATTTAACGTTGAAGTGAAATTTGCATCTACCACTTTTACACCTGCATCCAACTCACCGCAGCCTCGTTTTCCGCGGACTGCTGCTGGGTGAAGTGGTCCTTTTAAAATAGTTCGTCTAACAGAAAAACGTTGCACAACGCAATACTTCAATAGTGATTGCGGGTGCTTTTCGTGCCGTGGTTTTTTTACGCGCACTTCGGCGTGCTTAGCGTCTAATTGAGGTGTGAACGAGACATGTGTTCTCGCTCGTCCTTTTGACGAGATGATGTTGGTTCGATTCCAACTCACACCACTAGGCCTTTTTGTTTTCCTTCGGTAATCTTGTATTTCGTCTCGTACTATTTTTGCGCTTTACTAACCTTTGGTTTTGCGTTGCGCTTTGTTTTTCAGATCGGCTGAAAATGACCTAGTCCAAAAGGTAAATTTTCAGCCCAACCTCAACACCACAAATAAAGGTATTTGCTCTATCATCCCCTAGTGTCACACCTAGAAAATACTGCCTTTATGCATTGTGTTTTTCCGCTTTACTAACCTTTGGTTTTGAGTTGCGCTTTGTTTTTCAGATTGGCTGAAAATGAGCAAGTGGGAAAAGCGCATTTTCAGCCCATCGCCCACAACTAGAAGAGTAAAGGTACTTACCTTACCCTTCCTAGGAATTTGTGTTTGTATTCATTGTGTGTTTTCACTCTACTAAGTGTTGGTATTTTGGTGTGCGTTGTTTTTCAGATCGGTTAAAAACGAGCGAGTGGAAAACCCATGTTTTTGCGTGGTCCAAGACCTATGCCATGTGTGCATGTTAGATGAACATCGTTTCTCGGTAATTAGACTAGTTGTTTAGAACATGAATGTGAAGTAGTTCTAGACACTTAGCTAGTTAGGATAATAATATGTGTGGCCCTCCTTATGATTAGGTTCTTGATTGAAAAGTAATATTGTTAAAGCAATTTTAGTCTCCAAAGCATCTTAGCCTTCCACACAAATAAATCATCTCTTGTCGTGTATCAAACGTTGAGAATATGTTTGTTAAGGATGGCGAGAAGTGTATTATGCCATACATCTTGTTTGCACTCATCCTTCTTGCAAGCTTATTTCAGCCTAAAAATATTCCTCGCGAATGCGTATACGAATGTTGAAATTTATTAGACATGCAGAAGGCATTCAGAAGATATCTTCTGAACGTTTTCTGCATGACTTCTGTACATCTTCTGAATTCCGGAAGATGTCTTCTAGACGTCTTCCGGGTTCCAGAAGACATCTAGAAGACGTCTTCTACGCGACTTCTAATGTCTACCATCTTCTGAGTTCTGGAAGACGTCCAGAAGATCTTCCGGGAAGATGTACAGAAGACACCTAAAAGATATCAAGAAGACATCTTCCGGAATTCAGAAGATGTACAGAAGTCATACAGAAGACGTCCATAAGATAACTTCTGGATGTCTTCCCGGAAGATCTTCTGCACGTCTTCTGGAAACCAGAAGATGGTAGACATTAGAATGCGCGCAGAAGACGTCTTCTGGACGTCTTTTGAGTGTCTTCTGGACCCAGAAGACGTCTCAGAAGACGTTCAGAAGACGTGCAGAAGACGTTCAGAAGACGCGTCTTCTGGTTTTCCCAGAATGTAGGGACTCATGCACGCGCATAATTACATACTTGCACACGCATCCAAACACAACTCATACAC
>LGRX02022674.1:0-16803 GCA_001247695.2 Cymbomonas tetramitiformis | reverse complement strand
CTGCAGCTGCCACCGGCATTAAGCCGCCCCAGCAGCGGCGCGGAGCTGCAGCTGCCACCGGCAGCAAGCTGCCCCAGCGGCGGCGCGGACCTGCAGCTGACCAGGGAAGATATCTTCCGCCGACGTGACTCGGCCCGCATTCGAATTTTCCATCGGCCCGCCTTCGGCCAACT
Source organism: Cymbomonas tetramitiformis (assembly GCA_001247695.2). Classification (NCBI taxonomy): domain Eukaryota; kingdom Viridiplantae; phylum Chlorophyta; class Pyramimonadophyceae; order Pyramimonadales; family Pyramimonadaceae; genus Cymbomonas; species Cymbomonas tetramitiformis. Next base: position 16,630 of record LGRX02022674.1, on the reverse strand, counting down.
CGGTCCGTCACGTTTATTCATTCGGCCGGCCTTCGGCCGGCACGGAGAAGTAAAACACACATATTATATGTGTATTTTGGTTCGGCCCGCCTTCGGCCCGCCATTATCCAAGGTCATTTACCATTTTGCCCGTAACTCACGCCGTACTAATCTATGCGAGCCCTAATTTTGATAGCCTAATCGAGGACATCGAACCCGACATTTTGAGCTATCAAACGTAATAATACGGCCAGTATTTCTCAAAACGAACATGTGTGGGGTTGTGTCTGCAAACTGGCGGGTCATTTATTATTTTGCCCGTCACTCACGCCGTACTCATCTATTCGAGCCGTAATTTTGACAGCCATTACATTAATCATTACATTCATAGATGTATATCGCTATTACATACACTTGCAGATATGTAGAATATTCTAATCATTCATCTAACATTAATGCCAGGCATCGTGTCATGACAAACCAACAGTACAAATGTTGTTTGAAAAACTAGAAACGATAAGTAAACAGTGTTATTAAATCAACATAAACATATAAATACCAAAACTCGAGAACAAAAACGTGTTATTCAAAATCATAAATCATGAAGGAGTAGCTATCATCTGCATCAATTGCTTACTTCTTCTTCGGCTCCTTTTTGAGAATACACCACATTCCATCTGGTCCATACTCGTCCAAGCTTAGGCTATGAAAGTAGAGCAATTTGTCATCGGAATAATATACTGCTTTCAACCCCTTGTTCTCACCAGTGGAACAAATATACTTGTACTTTCCTACACACCAAGAGTTTTTGAAACGATGAGCTATCTTGGCCGTCTTCTTCAAAGAGGCGTGTGTCAATGTAGTGGGTGCGGTCACTTGCAGCAACCATCCTTCTGGAGCCTCCATGACATCTGTGCACCATTCCTCTGCAATATGTCTTCTGCGGTATCTGCCTCGTTATCTGACTCACCCTGTTCATCAACATTTACTGCGCCAGCATCTTGGCCCACTTCCAAATCGTCCTCAATTGTGTAATACGCATCGTCCAGCATCCCAGATACCACAGTGCACCCTAGTGTCGATACGTCTTCCCGTCTTGAACGAATGGGCTTTCCGCGGTAATGCTGCTTCTTGCGAGCCTTCAAACTAGACCGTTGAGAGGTTCGCTTCTTAAGAGTGTTCCATTTCATGTAAGCTGAATAGCACAAATCGTGCACTGCCTTCTTATCTGATACTGCAGGACCATTGATGCTGATCATCATGAGCGCAGATAAGGTAGTATCATGCAATCTGTTTCTCAAATAAGTCTTGATCAACTTCATCTTCGAAAATCCACGTTCGCAGCACGCAGTATTCAAGGGTAAGATCATACGAATACTAACCAGAAAGAGGAGATCTGCATAGTCTTCAGAGGGATTTGTCAAACGAGGCGCCCAAAATTGTTGAAACGTCTGCTCCCACACTTTAGCCCCAAACATCACGAGCTTCATATCCTCCCACTGAGCTTTTAACTTTTGGGCATTCACGAGCGGTCCCATAATGTCAGATCCCTGGTGAACCTCACAGTAGTGATCAATCAACGTCTCGAGCTTATCGTCACCATAAGCATCAATAGAGTCCTGCACTCGTGGAAACTTCTTTGGGCTGAAAATATCCAACGCGTCCATGATAGGTTGAGAAGGAAACCGCTCTCCCAACTCTGAGTGTAGGCTGGTAGCAAATAACTTCGTATGTAAAAAAAGCGAGTCAACTTCTTCTGTGCTAAAGGTTACTTGCACAGCGCCCCTTTCATGTTGATACTCAAAGGTTGTTGAACCCTCTTCTGCAGTATCCATAGCACGCAAAAACCCCTTCAAAGTAATACCACCGGGCTTCTGACTATTAATGTAAAATGCTTCTAAGCCCACCCGCGTGCCGTGAACAAGGTCTGCAGCAACCTCAAAGTCAATAACGTCACACTGAAAACACTTGCTGAGAGAGTTCAGCTTGTGTAAAATATCTTTATAGAAGCATAAAGTCCCCAAAAACTGAAAAGAGGTCACCTGTGAAAGTAGCATTTTAGCCACGTCACTGTGTGCGGCCGCACTCTGGAACTCCTCTATCAAAGCAGGCAAAGTTCTGAAGACTGATTCCACCGACAACCCTTCAGACAACCAACGAGTCTCAACATCTTTTGCTATCCCGGTAGGTGTGTCAAATCCCAACTCCTTCTGAAGATCACAAAAGCTCTTTTTTCGAAGTCCTGAGCGAGCAAAATAGGTAGAAATAGCATGAAGGCTGGTGTCAAAATTCTCAAAGTACATGATACCATCCGCAGCATCCTTAGAGCACAAGGCTAACTTGTGTGCGAGACAGTGAAAAGCAAGCATGTGGGGCATCACAGTCTTGCGCAGCCTAACTCCCACACCACTCTCACATCCAGTCATCACACTAGCCCCGTCACTGCCAAAAGCCACAAAACTCTGTTCCTCAAGATCGTAGCCAAGAACTTTTTCTCGGATAGTTGCGGATATGGTCTCCGCGTCAGCTTTAGGCATTGCGTACAGACCTAAAAATCGGACCACAGGTTCCCCAGCTTTCAAAAACCAAGAATAAAGAACCATTTCCTCAACAGTAGATATGTCTGTGCTCTCATCAACGCCAATAGAATACACTGGGGAGAGGCGGATATCCTCCAAGATAGAATCTCGGATAGAATCAGCTAAGCAAATGATGAATTCATGAGCGGCATCTTTATTCCTATACTCCTCCACCCCAATATTCACGGAGGTGGTGAGATCATCTGTAGTGTATAGACATTCTGTACCCTGCAAAAAAGAGCCAAATTTAAACATAGCGATATCCTCCTTTGCTAATAAATATGCCATGCTGAAACAATTGAGAATTCCGGTTTTCTCGCGCAAGATAGCGTTTTTTTGGGCGATATTCCACTGCTCGCGATCTTTGAGGCAGCGTTCTACTGCAAATATATGATTCCGTTCATTTTCATGCTCACGAATGCGAAGCAAACGAATGCTAGAGCAACCTCTGGTGAAAGAATTGTCACAATTGTGTTGTTGACATACTGAACAATACATAAATCCATCCTCGTACTGTAACCAGTCTCTATCGTGTCGCCACGACACCTGAAATTGACGAGACCCCTCTGGTCTAGGTTCAACCGCTGAATCGCGTTTGCGTTTGTTACTAGCCTTCTTGCCTACTGTTGTTGTGAGGGCGGACTCATCTGATGCTGTCTGAGTAGCCTGTTTGGGTTGGGCGACTGCCTCAACCGTATCGGAGCGAGAGCCTGGCGCACGGTATGAGCATGATGGCTGTGAAGCTGCCTGTAAAGAAGCGGTAGAATTCTGCTGAGTCCTTTTAGCTAGCTTTGTAGTTTTCGATGCAATTTTGCTTCTAATAACCACAGCGCGTTTGGTCAAGTAAGGGGGCAGCGTTTGGTCTCCAGGAAAGAAAAGAATTCGGCCGAGTTTGAGAGTCTTGCATTCTCGAGGCGGAGCAGTTTGTGGTGGATATAGCTTGCGCAGCATCTGAGCGTCGCCCCCATGTAAATGCGGAAGCGTGCTGCGTGGAGAAAGGAACATCGCGAACTATTAAACCATATTCTTCGATGCCGTAGCTGTGATCAGGGTGAAGCAAAACACGGCGTGTGCCAAAATATGTAATAGGTATAGTATGAGGGTGTACCTCTTCCACATCATTGGTGAGATCCACCGAAAATTTCTGTGTCTCCTGTCTACCCCAAGTTAATAGTCGAACATCACGCTCTAGCACAGGCGCGTCTGAGGTGATGAATGAGAAATCGTCGTTCGTTGAATAACTGTGTTCAGGGTGAACTAGAACACGTCGCGAACCAAAATACACGATGGGAGTAGGTGGAACTTCTTCAGTCAAGGTTAAAGAACCGCCAATATCGGAAGGATTGGCATCGGAAACGAAGTCTTCGATGAGGGCGCCCAACGCATTTGTAGAACGAGAGGATGAAGTTGAGGGTTCCTCCTGTGAAGCCGGAACAATCTCGACAGCTCCAAGGAAGATGGAAAGGCTGCTGACACATAATACTATGAGAAAACCAAAAAGTTTCGCCGAAAACGGTTTCATTTTTACGCAAATATATTCAAAACTGACGTCAATACCTCGAGCTGCTGAGGATACACATTATTTTGTTGAATTGTTGTGGTCTCAAAAACCTAAATGAACATGGTACCACATGCTACCACACAGGTAAAACCATGCGTAAGTGAACATGCGATGGCCACGTGAATACCAGATATTAATGAATAGGGACCATCGATTTTCCAGATTCCGTCAATATCGAAAATATCGTTCGGCCAGAGTTCGGCCAGCCCAAACATTGCTCGGCCTGACCACTCAGGGGCCTCCAAGGTCACAAAAACGACATCCGGCCTGCCTTCGGCCAGGAAGGCCAGCACGATTTTCGGCGCTTTTGACCTCCGACGTGACTCGGCCCGAAATCAAATTTCCCTTCGGCCCGCCTTCGGCCCGAGCCTCTGTGACACGGCCCCGGGCCGGCCAATCCCAGTAAGATATCTTCCCTGCAGCTGACCACGGCAGCGAGCTGGCCCAGCAGCAGCGCGGAACTGAAGCCGCCCACGACAGCGAGCTGCCTCAGCAGCAGCACGGAGCTGCAACTGCCACCGGCATTGAGCCGCCCCAGCAGCGGCGCGGAGCTGCAGCTGCCACCGGCAGCAAGCTATCCCAGCGGCGGCGCGGAGCTGCAGCTGACCACAGTAGTGAGCGGCCCCAGCAGCAACGCGGAACTGCAGCTGTCCACGGCAGCGAGCTGCCCCAGCAGCCAATGCCCGTGCTGCCACAGCAGCCATCACTGGAGCTGCCTCAGCAGCAGCACGGAGCTGCAGCTGTCCGCGGCAGCGAGCTGCCCCAGCAGCAGCACGGAGCTGCAGCTGCCACCGGCATTCAGCTGTCCAAGCAACCGCGTGGAGATGTGGCCGCCCATGGCAGCGAGCTGTCCCAGTGGCAGCGCGGAGCTGCAGCTGACCACGGCAGCGAATTGCCCCAGCAGCGGCACGGAGCTGCAGCCGCCACCGGCATTGAGCCGCCCCAGCAGCGGCGCGGAGCTGCAGCTGTCACCGGCATTCAGCTGCCCCAGCGGCGGCGCGGAGCTGCAGCTGCCCACGGTAGTGAACTGCCCCAGCGGCGGCGCGGAGCTGCAGCTGTCCACGGCAGCGAGCTGCCCCAGCAGCCCACGCCGGTGCTGCCACAGCAGTCCACTTCGGAGCTGACCCAGCAGCCCACGCAGGTGCTGCCCCGTCAGCCCACACCGGCGCTGCCCCATGAGCAGCCCACGCATGCGCTGCCTTCGCTGCCGAGGCAGGCGCTGCCCCCTCTGCCGACGCAGGCGCTTCCTCAGCAGCCTTACGCAGCACCCATCGGCTGGCCGCCCGAGGATCAGCGTCCGCAGACTGGCACAATGCCTATGTCTAGAGGCTGTACATCTGAGGCTCAGCCCCGGCAGCCAGGCATGGCCAAGAAGCAGCCCCTGCAGACCGGCGAGGTGTCCCATGGATGCATGGCTGAAGGCTGCATGGCCAAGACGCAGTCCCCACAGCCCGGCGAGGTGCCCCATGGCAGCATGGCTGATGGTTGCAGAGTTGAGGTGCAGCCCCGGCAGCCAGGCATGACCAAGAAGCAGTCCCTGCAGACCGGCGAGGGGTCCCATGGCTGCATGGCTGAAGGCTGCATGGCCAAGGCGCTGCCCTTGCAGCCCGGCGAGGTGCCCCATGGCTGCATGGCTGATGGCTGCAGAGTTGAGGTGCAGCCCCGGCAGCCGGGCATGACCAAGAAGCAGTCCCTGCAGACCGGCGAGGGGTCCCATGGCTGCATGGCTGAAGGCTGCATGGCCAAGGCGCTGCCCTTGCAGCCCGGCGAGGTGCCCCATGGCTGCATGGCTGATGGCTGCAGAGTTGAGGTGCAGCCCCGGCAGCCTGGCAAGGTGCCCCCTGGCTGCATGGCTGCAGGCTGCATGGCCAAGGTGTTGCCCCCGCTGGCGACGCAAGCGCTGTCCCCGTGGCCGACGCAGGTGCTGCCCCCGCTGCCGATGCAGGCGCTGCCCTCGCTGCCGATGCAGGCGCAGCCCACACCGGAGTTGCCGCACGAGCAGCCCACGCCGGAGCTGTTGCACGAGCAGCCCACGCTTGCGCTGCCCCATGAGCAGCCCACACCGGGGCTGCCGCACGAGCAGCCCGCGCTGGCGCTGCCCCACGAGCAGCTCACACCGGCATTGCCGCACGAGCAGCTCACACCGGCGCTGCCCCACGAGCAGCCCACGCAGGCGCTGCCCCCACTGCCGACGCAGGCGCTGCCTCAGCAGCTAGCACCCGCGCTGCCACAGCTGCAGCTGTCCACAGCAGTGAGGTGTCCCAGTAGCGGTGCGGAGCTGCAGCTGCCCACGGGAGATAGCTGCCCCAGCATCAGCACGGAGCTGCAGCTGTCCACGGCAGTGAGCTGCCCTAGCAGCGGCGCGGAGCTGCAGCTGTCCACGGCAGCGAGCTGCCCTAGCAGCAGCGCGGAGCTTTTGTTGCAGATGCCTACGGCAGCAAGCTGCCCCATCAGCGGCACAGAGTTGCAGCTGCCCACGGCAGAGAGCTGCCTCAGCAGCAGCACGGAGCTGCAGCTGCCCATGGCAGCGAGCTGCCCCAGCAGCGGCGTGGAGCTCTTGCTGCAGCTGCCCACGGCAGTGAGCTGTCCTATCAGCAGCGCGGTCCTGCGGCCGCCCACGACAGAGAGCCTTGTTGACTCAGTAACTTATTATGGCCCTGCAGCTCCAGCAGCCTGCGGTGATACTGTCTTAGCTGCCCACGGCCTTGCTTACTCAACAGCTCACAGCCTTGCAGCCCCAGTAGAAGCCTGCAGCGGTGTCATCTTAGCTGCCCATGGCCGTGCTGACCCAGCAGTTCACAGTCTTGCAGCCTCAACTGCCTACGCCGGTGCTGTTTCAACTGCTCACGGCCTTGCTGCCCTAGCAGCCCAACACAGTCTTGCTGCATCAGCAGCCTGCAACAAAGGTGTTGCCTCATCAACTGCCCACAGCCATACCGCCCCAGCAGACTGCAGCAGCACGGCCCCGGCGGCCCACAGCCTCAGTGCTCCCGCGACTTGCGGACTATCGCAAGGGAGTAGGCCGGAGGCGCTTGACTGCTGTGCGATGGATGCGGCTTTTGGGTGGACGTATGAGGACTTCCTCTACCCAAATGGCAAATGGTACCCGATGGAACCGGAGCCAATTTTGATGCGGCCGCCCACGACAGCAAGATGCCCCAACAGCGGCGCCGAGCTGCAGCCGCCCACGGCAGAGAGCTGCCCCAGCAGCAACACGGAGCCGCAGCCGCTCATCACGGCAGCGAGCTGCCCCAGCAGCAGCGGCGCTGAGCTGCGGCCGCCCACGGCAGCGAGCTGCCCCAGCAGCGGCGCTGAGCCGCCCACGGCAGCGAGCTGCCCCCGCAGCAGCGGCGCTGAGTTGCGGCCGCCCACAGCAGCGAGCTGCCCCAGCAGCGGCGCTGAGCCGCCCACGGCAGCGAGCTGCCCCAGCAGCGGCGCTGAGCTGCGGCCGCCCACGGCAGCAAGCTGCCCCAGCAGCGGTGCTGAGCTGCGGCCGCCCTCGGCAGCGAGCTGCCCCAGCAGCGGCGCTGAGCTGCGGCCGCCCACGGCAGCAAGCTGCCTCAGCAGCGGTGCTGAGCTGCGGCCGCCCTCGGCAGCGAGCTGCCCCAGCAGCGGCGCTGAGCTGCGGCCGCCCACGGCAGCGAGCTGCCCCAGCAGCGGCGCTGAGCCGCGGCCGTCCACGGCAGCGAGCTGCCCCACTAGCGGCGCTGAGCTGCGGCCGCCCACGGTAGCGAGCTGCCCCAGCGTCGGTGCTCCGCAGACAGCTCAGCACGAGCAGCCCGACGCAATGGTTGATGGCTCAGCAACCCAGGACGCAGGTGCAAGCGATGCTCCGCAGGCAGCCCAGCACATGCACCCCAGCGCGATGGCTGATGCCTCAGCAGCCCACGACGCAGGTGCGAGTGCTACTCTGCAAACAGTCCAGCACGTGCAGCCCGACGCGAAGACTGGTGGCCCAGCAGCAGCCCTCAGCGCAAGTTCTTTGCTTCAACGGCCCACAACACAAAGGACTCGCCAACTCTGCATCGACGAGCTCTTTTCACCTCTGGAGATGCATCAACGAGTCCCTGCAGATGTTTCATGCTGCCTGCTATGTGCCGCAACCGTGCCGCTGTGGCAAAACTGTGTCTCCGCTCTTCTTCCATGTAGGTGCTGGACAGGACGGGGCATATGCCATTGGCATTGTATCCTTGCGTGGTTGGATCTTGCCGGCACGTGTCCCCTTTGTAGACGACCAGCGCATTTCCGCCAGACTCGTGTTTCTGATTGGTTGGTGACCACGACTTGGTCACTGGAGGACTTCTGAGAATACTACCCGTACGCGACGGAGCCGCAAGATACCGAGGCCTGCTAGCTTCGGGGCGCAGAGATTGCAGAAGACCTGCAAGCTGGGGAATCACCATCGTACCAATCTGTCTGAGCGTTGGCAGCGTGAGGCGGTGAGGGCCTTTGGAAAACCTAGCAAGCAGAAGGGGACTCTGTGCCCGGAGGCACAGCGTGAGCCGATATGCCTATGCGTCCGTATGTGTGTCATCGGGGGTAATCTGGGATTGGCACGATGACAGTGAAATTGGGCTTGAAATCACGATGAGAATGAATACCAGATGTCCGGGGTATGACAGTATGGCACTATGACACTATGACAGTATGACAGTATGACACTATAGTAGTATGACAGTACTGTGGGGGGTGTCATCGTGGAACTCAGTCAGACCCTCGAAGAATGGTCAGATTCGCATCGGGGTTGAAAAGACAATGAAATCGAATATCAGATATTAAGGTTATGACAGTATGACAGTATGACGCTATGACATGACAGTATGACAGTACAGTAGTATGACAGTACTGTGGGGCAGTCATCGTGTCAGCCTGTCGGCATAACATCTGAATCGAGAATGACGAATCGGAATTAGAAATGAGATCGGATCGGGAACTGAACGTTGAGCCGAAGTGTGACATCGGCTCTCGAGTGGTTGACCCTGCAACCTGAGTGACGAGTGAATAAGTAGAGCACTTGAGAAGTGTTTAGCCTTCAGAACTCGGAACCGAATTATCGTTTGTATCTCAATCTGGCCCTGATCCAGTATATTATAAAATCCGAATTGTGTACCTTTGCACGTTCAATCAAAAACATATTTCCGAGCATTTGTCGTAGTGCCCCAGGCACAATTGGTATCAATGAGCGTTACTTGAACACCTCCGCGCGTTCAACCACGGCGTTACCGTAACTTCCGTTATACTGCGGGGGGAGACTCGTACTTTTGGGAAACTTTGCGCTACTTTTACGTCAGAAAAGCCATTTTTTTTCAAAGAAGGAATCCATATACTGCTCCCAAAAGTCACAAAACATCAGTATAACGTTCCCTTAACAGTGGGGGCCCAACCAGGCTCAGAAAAGTCAACATTCGTTTTCCGATCTTAAACTCCAAGTCTGCCCCAGGCTACAAACAACCGTCAGGGAGCACCCTAAAGGGTTTCCCCGGTTTATAGTAGCCAGGAAAACCTCATAACTCACTTTCTAGAGCCTTAAAAAGGCGAAAAACAGCCAAAAACAGCCCAAAATAGCCGTTTTAGCCCGTTTTCAGCCTACCCCAAAACCTTCCACAGTAGCCCCCACCACCAAAAACTCCTTCCCCAGACCCCATAGGACAGCCTAGAACCCCTCAATACCGCCCTCACGGCCACCAGCAGTTGGGAAAGCCACTCAAAACAGCGCTTTTAGTGGTTTCTGGACAGTTCCTGGACAGTTTCTGGACACCTCTGGTTTACTCTCTGGCTGGAATATTTCTGGAGTGTACGAAGTCCGGTTACCTTCTGGGACCTTGCTGAGCTTTCTGGTTGCAGTTTCTTGACCTCTGCCTGCATACTTAGGCACTTGAAATCTGTGTCGCGGAGCCCTGGCGAAATTTTGAGTACGCCAGTGTATGGCAGTTTCCCCACAAAAGCACAGAAGAGAGTGGTGGAAACAGGGACCCCTCAAGTGGTTATTTCAACCAGACCCCACCTTCCCACCAGCAGGAGCCTTCGATAACTCCCCAGAGGGCCCCCTCCCACCTTCACCCTCCTCTTCAGACGACGAGGTGGAAGACAACTGAGCGCCTGGACAGCATACACCCTGGCTATCCCACCAGCGCGCCACTACCGTGAGTGGTACTACCAGGGGTTCACGGTTTTTGTCTTCAAACGACGATCGCTCTTAATTGGAAGATGCGCTCTAAATTGGAAGATTTTTTGAAGGTCATTGTTTTGATGTTTTTTACATTATTTTAAACATATCATGCCCAAAAAATAGGGTGGTTATAATTTTGGAAGTTTTTCTCATCGTATGAGGCGGGGTTTTCAGAATTCTTACGCGTGACTCTTAGGCATATTGAGGAGTGTTCCAAAAATCCACATATGGTATTAGATCGAGATTAAAGGTTATAAAATGGAAGTAAAAAGGGAAAAATATGTACCTGTTTATCGTATGTTTGATATTTTCATCGATTTCAGCACAATTTTGCCAAAACCCCCTCAAACCCTATGCTTTATCACACGCGTATTCACAAAGGGCGGGTAACATATGTAAAGGTTCTTGCTAATGGACCCGTCACGTGCTATGTTATAATGTAGTTTGCCATAAAACATATTTGAACAAATAAACTATCAAGCACTTGCATCTCCGTGCAGATTTCTGGAGCAAATGGCCCTCTAGCGGGGGAAACCCTAAGTGGTAACACCAATTTAGGGTGTAAGCACAACCACATGTGTACATGCATGCACATACGAACTCTTGACTGCACTTATTTACTCTTCAGAGTTCTCCAGCAGTGCTTTTAAAAGCTCAGCTTTCTCCTCACAACCTGGAATTCCGCCTTGAACACCAGATTTTGCGGTCTCATCCCAGCATGTCAACACCTCGTTCACGTCAAATGTAGACTTCATGCGAAGGGTGCGGGCACCCCGTACGAAAGCTCCAGCCTCACAGAGTTGTTCTACCGTCTCGAACGTTCTCCGTGACTGTGCTGGCAACCAGAACTGCCAGGTTATCTCCTTCCGTGAGGCATGCTGCCCCACCACCTCCACGAAATGGAGTGGGAGTGACTTACCGCCGTCCGGGAGCATAACGTTGAACCAACACTTGTCGCTGGCTTCCCCGCCTGCAACGGTCACGGCATAGCTGCCCACAGTCATGTCCTCGAACCGGTAGTCGGCTGCCAAGTGTTCCTTCTGCGATGCCAAACGCATCCCACGGTCATATAGACTCTCGTCAACACCGGAGGAGTGCTCATCGTCGCCATCATCCGTGCCCTCACTGCTGCTGGGCTGTTTCTGCTGTTTTGGCTGCTTTCCAGGCTTCTTCTTGCGCGCTGCAACCTGCCGACTCCGACTGCGAGTGGCAAGATCCATCTCCATATCAGTATCATCGCTGTCGCCTTCGGAGGCGGGTGAAGTTCTGCGCGCCCTGTTTTGCCTTTGTGCGCCTGAAAACCTCTTGCGAGCAGCAGGTGGATCTCCTCCTCTCCGACTCCTCTTTCCATTTGCTTCACGCACACCTGCCTCTGCACGAACTGCGGGAGCTTCTTCACCAGCTTCTTCTGCCTCTGCACGAACTGCGGGAGCTTCTTCACCCGCATCTTCTGCCTTCAAAAGCTGGATCAGGCGTTCCAACTTCTTGGTCTTGGTCGTAAGACCCCGCAGTTCAGCATTCCGCTCAGATAACACTCGGTGTAAGTGTTTATCCTCGTACCTGCGTAAGCGAACCCTAGTTTGAAACTTCTCTATACACTTGAAGGACAACAATGACAAAATAAATATAAATAAGGTATAAATGAGATCGCACTAGGCTGGTAAACGGTCGTCTTACCTTCTGGAAATCAGCTCAGTACAATACTTGGCCTCGCGCATAAAAGCCACAACCTCGTTGACGTCAATATTTTTCAGGACTTCTTTCTCCACCACTTGTTTCTTATGCGTCACGCCGTCGAAACATACATTGAACTGCTCCGCCTTAGCATACCGCGTCTTCAAGATCCCATCGCATTTGACTGTAGATGCGCGGGTATGCGCACGTGTCAGCAGCAGTGAAAGGTCCCACTTCGGAGGTAATCGCTCGGGATGTCGCTCTCGCACGGCCTCCACCTTCAAAGGCAAGGGGAAGGTTGCTTTCAATTCCTCGTGTCGTTGTTGGCTCACCAGATCTGGCGTTGCGGCTCGGAGTCCCAATAGACAGCTCCGCGTTGTTTGCTCCATGTCCAATACCTTGTTTCCCTTCCCCTTGCGCTTCCATTCCGGGTTGTCCATATAGCCCGGGGCGGAGTCGACGTCGGGATAACTGGTACAAATAATCAGCCCAAGGTTCGGGTCCTCGTCCACGCCACTTGGTAGCCATTCCTTGAACCTGTCACCAAACTTGTACTTCGCTCGGACGAGCTTGTCCGGAGCGACGTAAAAGCACCAAGTATGCACCTTGCGGTCTCGTCCAGCGTGGCCACCAAACTCTTCGTTCAAGTGCGGGTCGATCCACGATTTGAAGTCCAAGTTGCAGCCGACGACGTACGTGTGCTTGTTGATGGTTGTTATCGTCCAGGCAAAGAGAAAGGCAATCCATTGTTCCAAAGATAAGAACCAATGGCCTTTTTTATCCGCGGTCTTACCCCACAACAGCATCTTCAGCAACCCGAAAAAGCCATCGACGTCGTTGTGGGAGTGGCCTACGGGCAGACGGTGTAGGTAGATCTCTTTGTACAGCCCGTGGTGAACCAGGATGCAGAAGAAGGCGAAAACATGCCGGTTCCAGTTTTCCGACCCTCCGTCCATTTGCACGTGGCATGTTTGCCGAAAGTGCCGCTCCGTGTTCTCCACCACATACCGTAGCAGAATATTGAGCGTCGTGAGGCACATGTTCACGTCTTTGCCAGGAACCCATGGCATAAGTAAACACATGCACAACACCGTGCCGTGCATCACGACTGCTTGCAGATGAAGGTGGAAGAAACTTCCAGCTTTGTCGCTCATCGCCTTGACCTTCACGGGGAAGTGCGGACAAACGGTGTTGTTGTTTGCCGCCCCGTCGAAACAATACGAGTCACTGATGCCGAACTGGTTGGCACTATCAGCACGGGTGTTATTGTACTGAGCTCTCTCATTTCGATAATCACTCCGGTGCGCGTCGTTAAGCGTCTTCCAGTCCTCCAGGTCCTCCAAGTCCTTTACAGCACGGCGCTGCTTCGTCAAGATTTCGCATGTCGTGCACTTACCTGCACAATCCTTCCGCTTGCGCATGGTAATATGCTTCGCGCGGAGGTACTCGCGCAGATACTTGCGAAACTGCGTGATTTTAACCTGATAAACGCCGCGACGCATAAGCTTGTATGCGGCATAACAATCGGCTGGTCGGATCGGATTCATTTGGAGTTTGCCGTTTTGAGGTTGTGGCTCCGCCAACGGCAACAGCTCGTGAGCAGCGTACTCCAAGAAATAAGTCCAGTTCAGGTTCGTCGGGTCGTTGTACAGCGTCAAATTCCTCTTCCTTGTGCTCTCCAGCATGCCGCCCCCACACACGTGCGCGTGCCACTTGAACCATGTGCTTTCGGGAATAAAGTGCAGTCGTCGAAACGCATCCTTGCAGACTTTCTTGCCCAGGAACGTCAGCGAGTCGAACATCTCTATTTCAAGCTTCTGCGATCCGGGCTTGAACCTACGCGCACGAGTGAGCTCCGCGACGATGTTCTCCTTGAACTGGCGACCGTTTAGCGTAGACTTCTCACGTAAGTACGCCTGCACGGGACGATACTCGAATTGGGACAGACAGCGCCTCCCACACCTGCATTCGTTGGCGGGGTCCATCAGATCCCCGATCTTTGTCACGCTTTCCGCAGTATTGTTGGGCCCATATCCCGACGTTTTGGATTCTGCTTCCGGTTCGGAACGCTTCGCCTTTCTTGGGTTGATGGTTTTCGTCTTGCATATAAAGTCTTCCACCGTTTCATAGTAATAATCTTCTGAACCAGAAGAATTAGACGAAGCGCTAAGCTCAGATTCGCCTTCAGAGCACGACGAGCATAACATATTTCCTTCCTTCCCGCTTTAGCGACTTGGCGCCTTCTCAAATGTTTAAGCTTCAAAGTTTCAAAACTAATGACCGGCGCGACGTTCCAGGCGTTCGAGCGTTTGATTGCCTTTCAATCGTCACATGTAGTCAGATCGCACTAGTCATATCACTAGTGCGATCTGATTTCGCACTAGTCGCGCGACTAGTACGGACTAGTGGCGTGAGTAGTGCGTTAATAGTGTGGTACTAGCGCGGTACTCGCGATATGCTATCTTTAAGAGTTGATTTTCACTATCTTTAAGAGTTGATTTTCACTATCGCAAGTATACTTTTCTGTGGACACAACTTTTTATCTTCTTTCTTCTCACTTACCATACTCCTACGTAATCATGTCTGACGAAAAACTCTTTGGTGAAGGCTTCAAAGCGCAATCGGTGGAAGACCTTGACAACAGCGGCACACAAGAGGTCCGACACTGCGCCAAGATCCTTAAACGCTTGTTGACGGACGAGCAGCTGCAAACGATTTTCCCCATTTCGGGGAACAAAAGTCAACTGTCCGGAACGGGGGTGGAGGTGTTGCTCACTCCCGATATCATTGAGAACTGTTTTGAACACTACACGCCGGCCGACGCGGCGTGTTACCGCAACCTGGCGTCGTGGCAATTTCTGAAATCGGTGACGCAAACCCAGTTCGTGGAAAAGATGGAGGAGGCGGAGAAACGAGGCACAAAACCAGGATTGTTTGATATTTTCAACAAGGGGGACGCGGCGGAGAAGAAGGAGGAGGCGAAGAAGGAGGGCAAAGGGGAGGATGAGGACGAGGATGAGGACGAGGTGGAGGACGACCAAGAGGACGAAATTGAGATCCCCTGCGCACAGCTTCCCGCAGAGGACCCAGAGAAGAAGTACACGACCTTCGCAACTAAGAACGGTTTTGAGGTGATGTACAAGCTGAACGAGGACGGGGTCCAGCAGCCCGCTGGACTCGAGAATTCGGACGAGGACAACGACCGGTTGGTTCTCTGGAACTACTCAGAGAACTTGCTGATGAAGGCGGTGCTCACATTGGTGCGAGTAAATCAGTACTTGCCGCATTCTCAAAAGCATCTGGTGCACGTCATTAAAAAGTTCCAAGTCCCCAAGCAACCGGCGGAAGAGACCGTCGACTTTGATGAGGAAAACTACCGCATCCTGACGGCGTTGGCGCCAGCAGCAGCCCTGCCAGAGCCAGCAGAAGAAGCAGAAGCAAATGCAGAAGCAGGAGCAGCCCCAGCAGCTAAGCAAAACCGTATAGCAGAGTTCTGAAGCAGTTGTATGAAAAGCATAAATAATAAGCAAAGAAAGAGTCTCACAGTTGTAAGCAAAAGCAGAAGCAAAGAATGTATAAAGAAGCAAATTTAAAGAAGTAAAAAGCAGAAGCAAAGAGCAAAGAGCAAAGAAGAAGAAGCAAAGAAGAAAGCAAAAGCAAAGAAAGAAAAGAAGCAAAAGAAGAAGCAGCAGCAGCTTATGGACACGGGCATGAAGCAAAACCAGAAGCAGCAGCAGCAGCCCCAGCAGCCCCAGCAGCAACAGAAGCAACAGCAGAAGCAACACTAGCCCAAGCAACAGCAGGATTGATAGCATCAGCAGCAGCAGCAGCAGCAGCAGCAGCAGCACACACAGAGGAGTCTGACAGCGAGACCGTCAGCCAGAACTTGCTGGGAGGAAAGGCGGTGGATGAGAAGGAAACGCCATCGCCAGGTGAGGACGACCTGTGCAATATCCGTGTGTTAATGCCCGAAGGATGGGAGAGGGACATGGAAACGGAAGGGTTTTGCGTGGCACGGGTTGAGGGCGTCGAAGTTTCCCCTCAGGAGCACGATGGATGCGTGACTGGGGAGTGGTTGAATAACTTCGCCGACCTGAATTCAGAGGACCGGGATGCACGCTACGACAGTAGTAGGTGGATAGGAGACGTGGATCGGAGGTGTTTTCTGGGGAGGATGATTGCGGAGGTAGGGAGGCAGGTCATTGCAAACCCAGGGGGGAAGCGCACGACCGTGCGACCGGACGTACTTCGCAAGGGGAAAGGTGGGATGTCTGCGTTGCTGACGCTGCCCGGGGCTGATCTGCAGAGCCCGCATTTAGACGGCACAGAACTAACCCTTATTTTTTGCTTCACTCCAGGGTACCCTGTGGGGATATTTCCGGGTTCTCACATGCGGTGTGATGCAAGGGAGGCCCTTTTTGTAGGGCAGGCATATGAGGTATTAATGTTCCGGCGTGGGGTTTTCCACTTTGGGGAAGCCTACCCTGGCTGTTCCTGGCCGACGATTCCGTCGAACGCCGTAAAGCTGGGGCCGAACGTCCGTCGGGGGCACATTCGTACGTGGATAGGTCATCGGATGTGCCCGTGTACAACCTGACAGAGTTTACGGTGGAGTACGCAGCTCGCCGGCGAAGCAGGCGCTTGGAAGGCGAGGAGGTTGCCAACCCT
>LGRX02022671.1:0-12787 GCA_001247695.2 Cymbomonas tetramitiformis | reverse complement strand
TGTTGGATATACCCCTAAGACCCGGGATATATTCACTCAGTAATCGTTTTCCCAGAAAAGTCATAAAGTCGATAAGTTACCCCGTTATATGGGCATAAACAGTTAGGGTTCTGGTTCGGGTGACAGTCATAAACACTACTACGGGAAGAGTCACAAAAGTAAGCGGTGTGACAATTCCAGCACACCACCTAGTGTGGTGACCGGCCAGCCGAAGTGGAAACCTGTGAACAAACACCATCTACAGCGGTGGAAATCCAGCTCTAAGGGAAGGCCTGTCCTTTCTGGCAGGGCTGTTCCCAGTCAAGAGTTGCAAAGATAAAACCGGCCCGTGATCGGACCCCTCTGCACATACAGCTACGGTCAATCTCACTGTGCAGGAGCGGCATGATTAACTTTCTAGCCACTAGTAGGCGGTGGCACTGTTGTGCCAGCCCGCAGCACAGTCATGGTGCCGTGAATTGAAGATGTCGATGCCGTGATTGAATCATTCGTAGAGCCACAGAATAAATCTGAAAGGTCTCGATCGTCGTGCGAGGGATCCTCCCCGTCCTCCTCGTCTGTAGTAGGGCCCGGTGAATCGAGTCCGGGGACGGTGGGGCATCCCAATACAGCGGTGGCGGGGGCGGGTGCACCGGGATGTAAAGTCCGATCGGCGCATTGTGAAGCCCCTGCCGAGCACGGTGCCGGCCGTGCCGGCGCGGCGGAATAGCAGCCGGCGCCGCAGAAGTGAATGCAGTCTCGCCGGTGGCCGCCCCAGCAGCCGACCACCGACCTCCAGGCCGGTGTGGTCCGGTGCGCATGCGCTTCGCCAAGAGTGGCAGCTGAGAGTGGCGCCGCGGTGGCGCAAACACAGAAGAATGCACACACCATCACCGCAATTGCCGAAGAGCGGCCAAACCCCCAAGGCGGTGTACCGCACCCCTGACGAGATGCTGGAGGCTGCGTGACCGCATCCTCACCGTCAATAGGGTCACACCCCGCAGCAGACTCGTCCACGTCGCTGTCGCAAGAGTCGGTCTCCGACTCGGCGTGCATGTACCGCATCGCGAAGTCCCTGCCCTCAGCCGTGATCGAGAGTCCCCCCATCTGCGCGATCCGGTCCGCAAAGCAGAGGTCGGGCTCGCGCGCGTGCATGGGGTCCACCGGCATCATGTCACCGGCGTCGGACCAGTGTCGCTGTCATCCAATATCGGACACAGGTCCGGATTTGAGAAAAGCATAGGTCCCATATAGGTCCGCGCGGTCCATCATAATACTTCGACAGGTCCCCTATAGGTCCGCGCGGTCCCAAAGAATTCGGTCCCGGAATATAAAAAATGTATGGATCTCGCTAGAACGAGCGTGCTTGCGGACCGAATGTGATATGTGACTTCGCTTATATCTTATAGGAATAAACTAAGGTACATCACAAGTATAAACTCACGATCGTCGGGGCTTCAGAAGTGAAAATTTACACTTTCGAGAACACATGTAAGAGCATAACAAATCGGTGAAAACTCCGTGGAAATAATATAAATTAAACCTTTCCCATAGGTCCCGCATAGGTCCACACGGTCAGGGCAAGAATCGCCCATTCTGCTCATAGGTCCGATCGGAAACGGGCGACAGGTCCCCAATAGGTCCGAGGCACGATTTGGGGGGTCCGATAGGTCCAGGACCGGTCAATTACGCCTTGACAGCGACACTGCGTCGGACGCCTCCGACTCGTCCGGGTAAACATGCGTGATTGCCGCCGGCGGTGGAGCCGGCGGCGAGTCCTCCCGCGCGGACATGCGTGTAAGCGGCAGCCGAGATCCCGCTCTCGACACCACCTACCGTGAAGCCCCCCATGTGGGTGGCAGGCTGACAGTAGGGCAGGAAGTCCTGCAACGCACCGTCCTCCCGCTCCGGCTCGAGCCCGAAGGCACACGCCGAAACGCCGTCGAGCATCTCCGGCTTGCCCCCCGCCAGAAGGCAGAGCGCATCGAACCGCTCGCCGTCGTGCTCGTCCATGGCCGTCTGAAACTGCTCCGCCAGTAAGTCGTTCTCGATGTCACCGAGGGAGAAGCTGTGGAAGCCTCCCCCAGCGCCGTGCTTGCCGCCATGCGGGCAGTCGCGGTGCCAATGGCGTGCTTCGTCCTTCTGTTGTGCTGTTCTGCTGTTCTGTTGAGCTGTGGCAAAATGGAATGAAGTCGGAAAAATATTTATTTTAGATTATTTATTGCTGATTTTAGATTAACTCTTTTTCATGTTGATTTTAGATTAAGTTTTCTTTATGTCATCCGGCTATGCCCGGTGGTCCTTTTCACGACTCCTGTTCAAATCATGTGCACACAGGTCAAACGCTCTAGTTCCCGCTAGCCATCATGAGGAAGCCTCCAAAAAGCTTTGTTCGCTGGCGTGTTCTGCTTTTAAAAAGGCCCCTGTACTTCTTCTATATCCTAAACCCTTTGACTTGCCTTTTACCGCTGCACGCGACCGGCAAGCATCTTTGAAACTTCCGAGTTTCAAAGATGCGTTTTGTATTTTGGGTGCACCCTAATTTTACAAAACGGCCGAGCGCTTCCCGTTTGTGCGGGATATTCACATTTATTCCATGGAATATTTCATATGGATTAACACACATAAGCACGAAGGCATCGGCCACGCATCTTTGAAACTAACGAGTTTCAAAGATGCGTTTTTTGTCATTTGGGTGCGCATACCCAAATAACAAATCAGCCGAGCGCTTCCCGTTGGCGTGGGGTATCCAACGCTTGAATGTTGAATATTCATTGTAATATGAGTTAGCAAGCGAGGTTGCAAAGGCATCGGGACAGAATCTACGAAACTGTCCTATGCCTTTGCCTTTGGGTTTGGGTTCGAACGTGACACCCAAACCCAAATATGCCAAACAGCCGAGGGCTTCCCGTGCGTCCTAACGCACGAAACTTGGCACGAATACTACCATGGTACATATATTTAAGTTACCAGAAGCTCAAGGCTTCAAGTTACTTGTGCGCGAAACGCGCAATGTATTTCTAAGGCAGATGTTTTGGGTTTGGGTTCGAACGTGACACCCAAACCCAAAGATGCAAAACAGCCGAGGGCTTCCCGTGCGTCCTAACGCACGAAACTTGGCACGAATACTACCATGGTACATATATTTAAGTTACCAGAAGCTCAAGGATTCAAGTTACTTGTGCGCGAAACGCGCAATCTATTTCTAAGGCAGATGTTTTGGGTTTGGGTTCGAACGTGCACCCAAACCCAAAGATGCCAAACAGCCGAGGGCTTCCCGTGCGTCCTAGAGCACGAAACTTGGCACGAATACTGCCAAGATACATATATTTAAGTTACCAGAAGCTCAAGGCTTCAAGTTACTTGTGCGCGAAACGCGCAATGTATTTCTAAGGAAGATGTTTTGGGTTTGGGTTCGAACGTGACACCCAAACCCAAAGATGCCAAACAGCCGAGGGCTTCCCGTGCGTCCTAGAGCACGAAACTTGGCACGAATGCTGCCAAGATACATATCTTTGAGTTACTTGAAGCTCAAGGCTTCAAGTTACTTTGTGCGCGAAACGCGCAATTTATTTCTAAGGCAGATGTTTTGGGTTTGGGTTCGAACGTGACACCCAAACCCAAAGATGCCAAACAGCCGAGGGCTTCCCGTGCGTCCTAGAGCACGAAACTTGGCACGAATACTGCCAAGATACATATTTTTGAGTTACTTGAAGCTCAAGGCTTCAAGTTACTTGTGCGCGAAACGCGCAATTTATTTCTAAGGCAGATGTTTTGGGTTTGGGTTCGAACGTGACACCCAAACCCAAAGATGCCAAACAGCCGAGGGCTTTCCGTGCGTCCTAGAGCACGAAACTTGGCACACATACTGCCAAGATACATATCTTTCAGTAACTTGAAGCTCAAGGCTTCAAGTTACTTACTTTTTTTCAAGCAGAACACGCCGTGAGTGTCTATTGTGGCAAAGATGGCAAATAATAAAAGTCATTATGCGTAAAGAGTCGTTATTCACGGCCGTGACTTTTAGATTCACGGCCGTGAATCTTTCCGAATGGAACCAAAAACCGTTCGATTAAAATCGGACGGTTTTTGGTTCCATTCGGACATATGGACATCACGGCAAGACAACTCTTCAGTGTAATATTTCGCATGGCATGGCGATAGCTCAACAGTTACAGTACAGCGTCATGGATGCATGCACCGGTAATAGCCAGATGAGATAAAAAAAACTTAATCTAAAATCAACATGAAAAATGGGTTAATCTAAAATCAGAGAGAAATAATCTAAAATAAATTGCCTACCAATGAAGTCGCCGCTGCCTTTGTGAAAGGCAACGCGCTTCCTCCCCTGCGACTGCGACCATTTCCCCCCGGCTGGGAGGTCACCTGCCGCAAAACGAACACCGGAGCCGCCTCCCCCGTTGCCGATCTTGTGCTTGTCCGCTCGCGGGGTAAATCCCCGCCCGTTGACCTTGTCCGTGATGACCTTCAGCTGCCGCTTCACGTCGAGGATGATGGCCGTGAGGTCGGACAGCTGCGAGGTGTCACCGTCAGTGGTCACGGCCGCTGCGGACAGGGTGTACGCGGCAGTGTGCGTACCGGCTGTGACGTGTCGGGCGTAGCACTCGAGAACCCATTGCTGCATGGTGAGGAGGTCCACGGCCGCCCGTTGCTGGTGCGTGAAGAGCCTCGCACAAGAAGAAACACCACGCGGAAGAGACACCACCGGCGCGTAGAATCCAGGATCCAGCGCCGCGAGGAACAGCTCCTTCACCTCGTCATCGTCGAGGGTGTTGCGCCTCTTGGCGGACCGCAAGGCCGCGCTGAAATCCGTGATGGACTCGGACGGTGTAGGCTTTGAAGCGGACGCCAAGGAGGTCCGATGTCCCCTGACGGAGGGTGCACCGGAGTCCAGCAGCCGCCGTGCGAGCTCCAGAAGGGCTCGCTTGCCGTCCAGCGGGTGCAACGTCGCAGACGCCTCGAGCCAGTCACCCGCCGGAGAGGCGGGACACACGATGAGCTCGATCGAGCGTTGAAAAAAGAAGCTTGTTGGCCTCGGGTCGGACGGCCAACGTGGAGTCCTCCAAGTCGAGAAGAGGCGCAAATAAGGCGTCCTCCGCCTCGAATGCCTCCTGGAGAGCAGGCACCAACTTGGAGAGAAGCACCTGCGCATTGGACTCCGTTCCCGTGAATCGGTCATGCTTCTCACGAAAACACTTCCGAATCACGTGCTTCGCCACGCTCTCGTCGAAGCGCTCACGGGTGAGCGAGCGAACACCCGCCAAGAAAACAACCTGGGCAGAGTTCGCAGCCGGAACACCAGCAGGTGCCGGCGTAGCCGGCGTGACGGAATTACGGGCAGCAACGGAGTCGAAAATTGTAGCTAAGGAGCGTCGGCGAGACGCCATACTCGAGGTCAATCTGGTCGCAACCATGGTGTAGAAGACTGTAGAGATGAAGCGAGGGAAAGTGGGGCGAGGTGCGGAAGGAGGGGCGGCCAAGAGTCGAAATGTGGTCGTCGAGGAATCAAGAGAAAGCTGCGGCGCACAAAGTTCTCCAAACGTGCATGTAGATTAAGTAACGTGGCCAAGGAACGTGGTGTCGGATCCGACCAAAATTCCAACGTCTACCAACGCGTAGCAAGGAAAAAATAAGCGGCCACGTGCACGACGGCTTCCCGCAAACCCAATCAACCAGTCACTCAACTAGGCCATACCGCTCCGCCACGCCTCTAGAGGAGTCCCTCACTCCATCTCAATCGTCGTTGTTTAGCCAGACATGCCCAAACTCCGCAGTGTCTGAATAAAGAGTGCGTGGGGCCAAACCTGTTGGATATACCCCTAGGACCCGGGATATATTCACTCAATGATAGGTTTTCTCAGAATGTAATAAAGCTGATAAGTTTACCCGTTATATGGGCATAACGAACAGTTAGGGTTCAGGTTCGGGTGACAGTCATACACACTACTACGGGAAGAGTCACAAGAGTGAGCGGTGTGACAATTCCAGTAGGATAGTCCAAGTCGGCTTCAGAAGCCGAACGCTTATTACCTGCCATTCTCGCCGCTGCAAATATTGCCCGGTTCCGTTCAGCCGCAACGAAAGAGAAAGGCCGCCTTGCAGAAGGTTGCAACTTGAGCATGCGGAGGCGGTTGACCCAGTGCGCGTGGCCGATTTTTTGCAGCTCGATGATCGGATTCGAGATCCGAGTACGGCAATGGACAGCCGTTGAGCTCTAGTTTCTGGCCATATATAACACTTGGGGGTAATTCCACCAATTATATAGCGTAGTAGTGCATCAAAGTTAAGCATATGCCTAACAATAAATTCTGGTTGGAGCAGTTATTGATTTTACTTGCGCTTTTGAAAAACGAATCGAAAATGAAACCTCACGGCACCCTACCCTTAAGCAAGTAAGGGAAGTGACACTCTAGCTAGTGACACTGTTACAAGGTATCAATATAGCCGGGCTCCAAAACATATCAAGGAGCACCATAGAGCTATAGCAATCTCCACACGTAGGAGGTCTTTCGTCTTATCCACAACCCAACCATGTCGGGATACAGATTTAATTTTTAATGCCATCGTGGCAGATCCTGCCATAGGAGCAATCTCCACACGTCCATCCACAGGTCTCCTTCATCGGGCTCATTAGGGCTCTAGATGATACGCGATTAAAATCTAACGGTAAATATTGACCTAAAATTATGACTGAAAGTCTGAAACGAATCGTGTGATCTTTGGAGATCTTCTTGCGAAAGTTGCCTTTTATATTTCTGAGATTTATTATCATACAGCATGTGTCTGTCATCTATGTTCACCCTCATAAAGAAAAAGGTGCCTTACCTAGAGACTCTGTGACACTCTCAGTGTGAACATACACCCTGAGGGTGTCTCAGGTATCTTTATGAAAAGAACCGTTCTCATGACTCATCGCAATAGTATCTATATCGCAATTAAGGTATTTATAGTTATACGAGATAAACGTATATAAAAGACAGCCTAATAAAATTGGAATTCTTCACGATCAGGCCAATAACTATATGAGGGATGTATAAATAATTGATAATAAAGCAATATATCATCTAGAACTGAACTTGATCTGCAAATTGTGAAACTGTAACGACGAAAAGCAAAACCAAAACGACACAGCAAACCACAATCCGCAACAAGGAAACACGCAGCACCTACAATTTTCGTAACTTGTGTTCAAGTTATCATTATCTAGCCTGTATAAAGGGTGTCAAATGAAAACTAGTGCCCAAAACTTCCGCACAGCTCAACCTGCACTCGAACTTCGGCGCTCGTGCACTCAAGCATGTGGCAAGGGATGGCGAAGAAGACAGAGAACCGGTTCCCGGGTGCTTACTTTCAGGATATCGACGCCAGCGCGTTTGCTTGGTGTAATTTCTGGTAACGGGCGCAAATTGGGGCGTTCCTCTTATCCTACGCCAAGACCTGCTTGTTTCAAGTGCACGGCGTTTGTCGACGAAGAAAGTTCACAAGAGGGGGAAGTTGAGAACAAAGATCAATTCAACAAAGCAAGAATGCTTACTTTCGTCGGCATGACAGTTGGATATGCCACATACTACTTCACGCGCCAGAGTTTCACTTACGTCGCACCGTTTATGCGGGATGCCTTGTCTCTCGACCTCCTGCAGATCGGTGCTATTACAAGTGTCTTTCCCCTGGTGCACGGCTGCAGCAAGTTCGTCGGTGGAACGCTAGCGGACGTCATCAGTCCGCGAAAACTGGTTGCCGCGGGTCTGCTGATCACGGGCGCCATAAACATTGCCTTCGGATGTTCCTCGACGTTGACTATGTTTTGTATACTGTGGGGGCTGAACGGCTTCTTCCAAGGCTTCGGCGCGCCGCCCTGTTCGAAGCTTCTGACCAACTGGTTTCCGACGAGAACAAGAGCAACCTGGTGGGGAATATGGAACACCAGTCACAACATTGGGGGTGCGCTGATTCCGGTGGTCGCCGCAGGTTGCGCCGCATGGGGTGGCTGGCGCTTGGGCATGGCGATTCCAGGCCTGGTCGGTGTGTGTGTATCAGCTTTAGTTTTCGTGATTGTTCGAGATTCTCCACAGGATGTCCAGCATTCAACCCTGAAGCAGGTACTATAACTTCTGAAACTTAAATTTCGGACGTTTCATCATGTGTTATAGCCGGCTTTGCAAGGAGCAAGATGGCGGTGTATGTAGCATCGCAGCCTCACCGCCGTTTCGTGTTCCTCTCCAGGATCCAGTAAATACAACGAGAGAAGTGGGTGAAAGCACAAAGAATAATATAAAGGTTGCACTGAGTACGAAGAGTATATGGCTGCTTGGAGCCGCATACTTTTTCATTTACGCTATCCGACAAGGTGTTGTGAACTGGTCGATGTTCTACCTCATGGATCATGGAGTTTCGACAGCCACAGAAGCAGCAGCTCGAATGTCTTGTTTCGAGGTAAGCAGGCGCCTTCTTGTTTCTGATTAAGAACGGGGGCCTAAGTTCAAGTTTGTTTTTCCTCACCTGTAGAGACCTACCTTAAATTATGGCGGGGCTAACTAAAAGTTTTGTTTGTACTCACCTGTAGAGACCTACCTTAACTTCATGACAACTTCCAATATCATAATCGGGTAACCTTACATGTCTTAAGGTGGATCTCGTACAACACAGTTGTTTCATGATTGCCAGAGCGTAAACACACTTACTTTGAGAAGAAGTTTTTCTAAGTGAGTTTGAGTCAAGAGAGTATTTATACTTGCAGATTGGAGGTTTGGCTGCAAATATCACAAGCGGAGCTCTGGCCGACTTCCTCACTCGACGTGGTAATAATGGGATCGTTGGGCAGCGAGTGAAGGTAAGGCACTTCTGGTTGTGAGAGCGCGCTTCTGTTGTTCTTGCACCAGGCTCGTTGAAAAACAAATGTGTTGAATTGCAGGTGATGCTTCTTTATCTGACCGGAATTGCAGCGACCTTGATGCTTCTCAAGACGTCCCCTTCTGCTGTCCCAGTACTCCAGTTCGCATCGTTCGCTATGCTTGGACACTTCATCTACGGACCTCAACTTCTGGTTGCAGTGGCTGGCTCAGAGGTTGTTCCTCGCTCTTGCCTTGCCACAGGTGACTCACGCCCACCTCATATTTTTATGCCAAGACTCGGGGACTTCAGCAAGCAACCACCTTCCGCCCTCTCACAATGATTGTCTCAAAAGCCATTCCATACCTGTAAAAG
Source organism: Cymbomonas tetramitiformis (assembly GCA_001247695.2). Classification (NCBI taxonomy): domain Eukaryota; kingdom Viridiplantae; phylum Chlorophyta; class Pyramimonadophyceae; order Pyramimonadales; family Pyramimonadaceae; genus Cymbomonas; species Cymbomonas tetramitiformis. The sequence goes on along the minus strand of LGRX02022671.1, from coordinate 3,583 downwards.
TGACAGGATAATAGTCGTTCCACTACTAGCAGGTCAGACTATTCTGAACCACTTTCAAGCGTACTCGGAGACGTGTGCGCATCCAGCTGAAAGTGTGTGGATGTGGTGTGTTCTGTGACAGCAAATGGCTTTCTCGGGCTACTGTCCTATCTGGGTGCAATACTCTCAGGGCTTCCTCTCTCAATCGCTGTTAAGACATACGGATGGGATAGCTTCTTCACACTTCTGATAGGTTGCACGGCAGCTGCTGGGCTGTGCATCCTTCCCATGATTGCGATGAAGTCCCATGCTCAGCAAAGCGCCGAACTTGCAGAGTGAAACAGACAACGTAGGTATCCACTCAGCATCTTTCAGTCTGCACCAAGTAGATGGCCTACATATAGTGTACTACGCAGAATATGCGTAAAATAGAAAAATAAAATAAGACACCATTTTGACAGGTGTGGGCTGGATTCTAAAGGGAGCCGAGCCCTTTCCACCCCCCACCGCTATTAAGATGTATGATCTGTTTTGCACCTACATATAAAGCAAGTAACTCGGTCTACATTTCGGTCGGCTCTCCCCTTACTGAAGTCCTACGGCAGGGACTAAACAGTATTTCGTACCGCAGATGTTACTAGGCGGGAGCTGTTAGGACGCGGTGCAGGATTACTTTAAACAGGCAAGGAGGACGGCAAACACAGTCAACATACTTCCAAGCGGTGGCTAGGGTGCTGTGGGATCCTAAGCAGTCCTCTTATCACGTGATCGGGTTCATAGGATTTAGGTTAAGCCGTTGCCCGCGGTCCCACGGGTCCTCTGGATCCACTCACCGCAAATACAACACTTTGTAAGCCGCTGAAAAAAACCTTCATGGGAAAAAGCGGTTGTATCGATTGATGTGTTGGCACAAGATACAGTCTGAAAGATTAGCAAAACGTGAGATTCCTCGAAGGCGGTCTTATCGTGATGCCCTGCAAACAACGAATGAGGTGTCCGATTTTTGTCTCTCCCCTATCTCTGGTAAATATTATCTATCGTAGACCCTGAACATAGATCGCCCTTCAGGGCTAAGTGAGGTCGAACGCTGCAGAGATTCGTTCGCCTGCTTATCAACAACAGGCACATATTCTGAGTGTTTGCGATGCTCCTCCTTGTTCCACGTGAACGATCGTTTTGCCGTGGAGTTTTCCCGATTGCCTTTGTCGCCAGTGCTGCCCTTGGCTCGTTTCTTTCCTGTGGACTTAGGTGCTAAGACCATACTGGATGGAGTTGCGGCTAGTGCCACGGGTTATGCCACCCCTGTCTTAACAAGAGATGCGCAAGGTTTTACCACAACATCTGAGCTTTTTTTTCTGCGAGGGTGATTTCGCGCGAGATGAAGTGTGGTTTGTTGGCACTTTGCCACTTTTATCAGACTGCTTGTCAGCTCTACGTGATGCTCGGCGATTTTTGCGCCTCAGCGTTCTCGCACTGGGGCTCTTCTTGTTCATGGCTCCAAGACGCTCTGCGCACTCAGATTTCCGACGTTCCTGTTTCGATGTTAAGGCATGTTCTGTTGTGGTCACTATGGCTCGAGCTTTCGTGCCCGACAACTGTACTGCCTCGAGAAGATTTCTTGTGACAACCTGTGAGTCTGAGAGTTGAGAGAAAGATTGCGAACCAGCTGCCTCCTGCGAAAGCGCGGTAAAATTCCCTTTTGCCAAACTCAACGTGCGCAAAGCTGTTGTTGCACAACTCACAACTTGTCGTAGGTGGATTTCCACGCTCACAAGAAGCGGATCGGACGATTGTTTTTGCGACCGGATTTTGCCATACTGAGTCTCTACTCGTCTCGAATCGAAACGCGTGTTAAAATGTTCCTCAAAAATACCGTAATAGTACCATATATTCAAAAATCAAACCACTAAGTCTCATAAAAATTATCGCGATAAAATTATCATACCACATACGGAATGTTTTTCGGAGGTGCAAACGCTGGCCGGTCTTATAGGAACACTAATATCAAGGCAAGCTGAATATACAATATAACGAATCATATATATGTATACGGAAGGTTCTCGCGTCAGTGCATATCAGTGAACGTGCGTAGCTCGAATGTGTCTAGGGTGAACATATGATGTTGTAAATACTATCAGAGAGCGTAAGCTAGCCGTGTGCCATATGTCGAGTGATGTCACTTGTCAAGGTCTTGACGACCGGATATATGGCACGGCTGTTATTGAACTGTAACAGCAACGCGCAAGAGTTTGGTGGGTATGAGTGCAGCAATCTGAGGACCAGAAGTGCGTGCTTGAGCTCAATGCTCCTCATATACTCTAGCGCTCCCACGCGTCATACGCGTTACCACCATCGAGTTGTGAACTCGAGAGCACTAGGTGAACTTGACGCATCGGCTAGACAATATAGCCATTGATGCTCGCATGCTGTTCAGTGCATGCTAAAAGCGAAGATGCGTCTTGACAGAACAATTCAGTTCTCGAAGACTTATCTTGCTTCGCCATCTCGATGCCATATACTTGGCCTCTCGATGACAGATGTCACTCACCTTAGATGGATGACAGACATACTGAACTGACTGTACATGTCATAGTCGACCGTACTGACAATACTTGACGACTGTATGTCATTATGACACATGATATGATATGACATGACAGGTATGTCACGTATGACACGTATGACATGTATGCCACATATGTCATCGGTCATATCCCTGACAGATCTCCCCTCTTGGAAGTGTTGTGGCCTCACAATATAGGGTGCATACCTTTTGTATATGTCTTTGATGTCTTTGTTGTCGAGCTGACCAGTCTTCTTACACCAGTGAGGCGTCCCTCGAGGTGTTTTAGGATATCGGGGGGAACAGATTCCACTTTAAACCCTCACCTTACAGTTCTTAGGATGTTGCCCCCCTGTCGCATTGCGTTTCGTATTTCAGAGTGACGTTGCGTATTGCGTTTCGTATTTCAGAGTGACGCCGCGTTTCGTATTTCAGAGTGACGCTCAGGGTATTTCTGTCCGAGGTTTACGTTACGGAGAGATATGCGCTTGCCGATCGACGATTCGACCCATTGGGTTCTTGTTTCCACGGCGATATAGTGCATCCACCCTTCCTCCCCTCCTGGAACTGCTATGGAGGATCAACGGTGGAATGGATAAGATTTTTAATGCAGTCGGAGATTGCGCTGCTTAGAGATATCGGAGGGTCTCTATGAGGAGTCCACTTTAAATCTTCGCCCAAATGCAAAACTCCTTTTTTGGTCCAGTGTGTTGCGCTATTGCCGAAAGCCAGTTGTCGTATTGTCGGCAAACCACACTAATGTGAATTCGTTTTAGTCATGCGTGTCAAGCACGACTCAGGATCACAACTCCATCTACCTCAGAACATTCTGGCAGTTCAGAATGACTGGCCGTAAGACCCGAATGACAAACCACGGTCCGGCAAAGGCAGTATAGCAGCTTTTATTATCCACAGATATTGTACTCGCATGTATGCGTATCTGTGCAAGGGTATGAATTTTGTACAAGGCTCACTACACCTCAGCAAGGGAGGATCAATTCCTGCTCCTGATACAACATAATGATACAACATTAAGTGCAG
>LGRX02022668.1:23627-64578 GCA_001247695.2 Cymbomonas tetramitiformis | reverse complement strand
GGGAACGCCGACGCCGGCGAGTCTCCGAGGTTGTCGCCACCGCGGGAAGGTGACGCACCAAGAGCTGGGTACCGCCCAAGACGTTCTGCTGAACCCCGCTGTCAAGGGGTACCTGCAGAGGGTCCGGCAGGGCCGCGGCGCCGATGCTGATGAAGTGCTGCAGCGATGAGGGATCCGCGCCTGAGTCATGAAGCGTGGAGGTGGCTGGCGCCAGCTGATGGGGCTGCTGTGGCTGCTGCTGCTGATGTTGCTGCTGTAACTGCTGCTGTTGTAACTGCTGCTGCTGTAACTGCTGCTGCATCGGTTCCAGTGGCTGCTGCTGAAGCCACTGCCGTTGCTGCTGCTGGTACGCGAGCCACTGCTGCTGCTGCTGTAGCTGTTGTTGGAACGGTGTGGGATATGCGCCCACGGGGTGATGGGTTCCCAGTGTGAACGGCACTGGTGATACTCCCCCAGCGAGGGGCGCTGATTGAGGCAATACCCAATTAACGCCGTTCCATACAGCCTGTGCGGGGGTGCCATCCGGCATAGTATAAGGGCGGGGCACCGCTGTGTAGGGCATGGTGGTGCCTGGATGTGGAATGGGGTGAGCGGAAGCGTAAGCGGCGGGTGATGGGAAGGTGAGGGGCGAGAACAATGGGGGGCGTGACGGCTCTGCACTGACCCCCATGCTGGGAAAGGACTCTGATATATGTTGCGACATACTGGCTGCTGAGCTGATCAGATCGCACGCTGGGTGTGGCAAAAGCCACAGGTGAGCAGAAGGTAGGAAGTGCTCGCCTTTATTTATTCAGTGTCGCTTTCGTGAGGGGGGGAAGGAGGAGGTGAAGGTGTAGGGCTGACTTCTGGAGACGGTGGAGCGTCGGCCAAGGTTTCACCAGGAAGCACCGGTATTGCTGGGTGGTAAGGGTCCGGGTAGTTGAAGACGAAAACCGTGAACCCCTGGTAGTACCACTCACGGTAGTGGCGCGCTGGTGGGATAGCCAGGGTGTATGCTGTCCAGGCGCTCAGTTCTCCTCCTCGTCGTCAGAGGATGAGGGGGAAGGAGGACCGCTCCAAGGACCGCTCTGCCAGAAGGCGCCTGCTGGTGGGTAGGTGGGGTCTGGAGGGAATACCCACTTGATGGGTCCTTGCTTCCACCACGCTCTTCTGTATTCTTCTGGCGAAGGGGGTACTGCCATACACCGGCGAACTCAAAAATTCGCCAGGGCTCCGCGACACAGATTTCAAGTGCCTATGTATGCAGGCAGGGGTCAAGGAACTGCAACCAGAAAGCTCAGCAAGGTCCCAGAAAGCTCGGCAAGGTCCCAGAAGGTAGCCGGACTTCGTACACTCCCGAAATATTCCAGCCAGAGGGTAAACCAGAGGTGTCCAGAAACTGTCCAGAAACTGTCCAGAAGCCACTAAAAGCGCTACTTTGAGGGGTTTTCCCAGCTGCTGGTGGCCGTGAGGGCGGTATTGGGGGGTTCTAGGGTGTCCTATGGGGTCTGGGGAAGGAGTTTTTGGTGGTGGGGGCTACTGTGGAAGGTTTGGGGGTAGGCTGAAAAGGGGCTAAAACGGCTATTTTGGGCTGTTTTTGGCTGTTTTTCGCCTTTTTAAGGCTCTAGAAAGTGGGCTATGACGTTTTCCTGGCTACTATAAACCGGGGAAACCCTTTAGGGTGCTCCCTGACGGTTGTTTGTAGCCTGGGGCAGACTTGGAAGTTAAGATCGGAAAACGAATGCTGACTTTTTTGAGTCTGGTTGGGCCCCCAGTGTTAAGGGACGAAAATATGAAGTTTTGGAGATGTTTTCCAAAGGATACGGCCGTTGTATACGAAAAAAAACGTACTTACGGAGGCTAAAATTGCGCCCAGATATCCGGAAGTGCAGCTCTCCCCCTGTATTACAACGGAAGTTACAAAAGGCCCGTGGGCGAGTTGCGCAGAGGCGAAATCGCAGCACGCTGATACCAAATGTGCCAGGGGCACGACGACAGATGCTCGGAGATATGTTTTTGATTGAACGTGCAAAGGTACACAATTCGGATTTTTATAATATACTGGATCAGGGCCAGATTGAGGTACAAACGATAATTCGGTTCCGAGTTCTGAAGGCTAAACACTTCTCAAGTGCTCTACTTATTCACTCGTCACTCAGGTTGCAGGGTCAACCACTCGAGAGCCGATGTCACACTTCGGCTCAACGTTCAGTTCCCGATCCGATCTCATTTCTAATTCCGATTCGTCATTCTCGATTCAGATGTTATGCCAACAGGCTGACACGATGACTGCCCCACAGTACTGTCATACTACTGTACTGTCATACTACTGTACTGTCATACTGTCATACTGTCATAGTCATACTGTCATACTGTCATAACCTTAATATCTGATATTCGATTTCATTGTCTTTTCAACCCCGATGCGAATCTGACCATTCTTCGAGGGTCTGACTGAGTTCCACGATGACACCCCCCACAGTACTGTCATACTACTATAGTGTCATACTGTCATACTGTCATAGTGTCATAGTGTCATACTGTCATACCCCGGACATCTGGTATTCATTCTCATCGTGGTTTCAAGCCCAATCTCACTGTCATCGTGCCAATCCCAGATTACCCCCGATGACACACATACGGACGCATAGACATATCGGCTCACGCTGTGCCTCCGGGCACACATACACCAATGCATAAGTCACATGCATGGTTGCACAGTTTGTATCCTAATGCCATTCCATCAAGGTTAAGCATCTTGACAGTAACACTGGCCAACCAAAAGCCTTCCTGTCTTCGGATATCTTGAACATTCTCATTTCCAGCTCCATTATGGACTAGGAAGCATCATGACTGTCCCTCGCTAGGACGCTAAACCTCAAAGCCGCACACTTGAGGCGAGCCTTATGAGACAGTGACCTTTGGCTTGTGGGGCGTCAACCCCTTATCAAATCCTGAACACTTGTTAACACCTGGATAAATGTATCATGATGCAACTTAAGTGGGATTATAAGTTCCATATAATCATATTGTCTACGTATGCTGAAGGCATAACTACCGCATATGGTCACAATAGGTCGCAGCTTCTATAACATTGTGGCTTCTGAGTCAAAAGCTGATAGCCGATGACTTTTGCCAATAAATTGCCGACCTAATAATAATCAGGCCGTGGAAACATGTACCCAAGAGGTTTTCGTCGATCGACCGTATATAATCAGGGCTGCATCCCAAAAACTGCAGGGCTGCATCCCAAGAACTGCGATGCGCCTTCGGTGCAATGGGCTGCAACCCGAGAACTGCAGGGTTATATCCCTAACATTTTTACCCTGCATCAAATTGATATGACAGGAGCAGGAATTGATCCTTCCTTGCTAAGGTGTAGTGAGCCTTGTATAAATCATACCCTTGCACAGATACGCACACATGCGAGATATCATATCTGTGGATAAATAAAAACTGCTATATGCTACCTTTGCCAAAACCGTGGTTTGTCATCGGATTCTTGGCCAGTCATCCGAAGCTACCGGGAACGGGACTGAGGTAGACGGAGTTGTGATCCTAAGTTATGCTTGACAAACATAACTAAAGAAATTTCACATTAGTACGTGGCGAATCCATTCTCACTCATCGCGACAGATGTTCGTCAAAGCGTGCGTACTGGACCATATAAGGAGTTTGGCAGACGGGTGAGGATTTAAAGTGGACTTATAAAGACCCTCCGATATCTCGTAAGCAGGGCCTCCTCCGTTTGCATTAAAACAAGCCCCAAAAAACGGGCTCCCCATCGCTACCTATGATCCTCCAAAGTAGCTTAAGGAGGGGAGGAAGGGTTGGGTGCACTATATCAGGCCGAGAATCGTTCGATTAATGAGAAATTGTTAATTCGTGGGATCATCGTTCGCAAAGGCGTCGACGGCTAGCGCAAATAATCCGTAACGTAGACTTCGGATGCTTTGAATCGTCACTCTGACGCACGATACGTGTGGATCAATCAGTAATCCAGCGTCAATCTGCATCACGAAACGCAATTCATTGAACCTTGAAACGTCACTCTGAAATACGATACGAACTTCAAAAGGTGGGCTACATCCTAAGAACTGTAAGGTGAGGGACTAAAGTGGACTCAGTTCCCCCCAATAACCTAAAAACACCATGAGGGACGCCTCAAATCGGTGTAAGAAGACTGGTACCAGCAAGAAGCGACAACAACAAAGACATCATAGACATATACAAAGGTATGCCCGTTGTGAGGTCACAACTCTTTTAAGAGGGGAGATCTGTCAGGGTCATGACCGATGACATATGTATCATACATGTCATACGTGTCATACCTGTCAGACATGTCATACCATGTCATGTCATGTCGTGTCATATATTATTATGACAGTCGTCAGTACGGTCGACCATGACTGTACATGTCGAGTCGCGTCATATATTATTATGACAGTCGTCAGTACGGTCGACGATGACTGTACATGTCGCCAAATGATAATGTCACATCATCTGTCATTATTCAAGGAAAGACTTGAATGACCCTGTCATCGAGAGTTCGTACGTCGAACTCGAAGATGGCAAAGCAAAGATACATCTTGAATACAAACAAGAACCATCTTGGCTTTAAGCATGTGCGGAACACGCATGCACATACAGTATGAACGAACTAGTCGTTATTACAATACTGGTCGTTCAACCTACGTCTCGGGTTCACAACCCAATGGCGGTACCATCTACGATGATGGGAGACGTATGGTACAAAGTGAGGAAGCGTTGGGCTTCAGCAGTTCTTCATACAGAGACTGCACTCACATCCCGCTATACTGTTACACTTGTGTGTGCCGTTCAACAGCACAGTGTTTATTTGATATACTGTATAATATTTGTGGGCTCGCATATCAGCCCTAACAGCCCCAAACACGCCGTCGCGCACCACCTCCCCAAGCGGCTGCTTTAGCCAATCATGGCCAAACTAGCTGTGGAATATAGCGTGGAATGGGTCCACGACCTACTGGAATATCCCGGTTCAAGATATCAGACAGTCAGTGAACCAATATAGATCAACTCTCATAAGAAATAAACCCTAAGCTAGGTATACCCGGAACGGTCACTGAGTCGGAACGGTCTCGGTCCTAGCTACCTGTGACACCTTGATGTGTCACAGCACGGGCTTACGGATCAGTCACAGGTCCAGTGTTGGCTACCTAGGAATCTGTCATAGGGGTCTGCACCGGGACTCCCGGTCAGGGCTGCCTATACAGATTTCAGCAAACTCCATCCGCGGAACGCTTCCGCAAGTGTATTTTTTAAGGCGGAAATTGGTCATCCTGGAGGATCAACCGCTGAGATGTTGTATGCGAGAAGTGAAATAGTAATATGAATAGTTAACATGACTTGCGCAATTTGTCCATTCGTCTGCATTGTCCAACGTTACAAGTAACCTGAAAATGTTTTTCTGAAAAATAATATATGATATAATATTTTCTGAAGGTTTTTCGAAGCTGGAGGAAGATAAAAGCGAAGGTAAAAGCGCGCTGATTTTTTCAGCGTGACTTGCGCCTTCTTGTGCTGTTAAATATGCTTAAACCCTGTCTTACTTATGCCTTTCCGCAAACTGCTGCTATGATTTTCTTTTGCTAATCCGTGTCTGAGCCCAACGAGTTAATCTCTGCGGGGAAGGCACGAAAAAATAAGCAGAGTGAAGAGGGGAAAGAGCTCAGCTCTGACCCTCGAGGTACTCACAAACTGTTCTCAAACGAGACGCGCTCAAAAAACAGAATTACACGACTGCTGATACACATTGCTCTCACAAACGCTTTGATCCTTACGCTCCAATTTGTTTTGGCAACCTCTGAAAAACAGATAAAAATCATGAGTCACAATAACGAAGAGGACGACTATACACCAGAGTGGGATAGCAGCAGCACCTACTCTCAGATACGGAAAAAAGAAACACTGTAATCGCGGCTTTCTTTAAGTGGGAGCAGACTGGAGTAGCAAACGAAGAGCTTGGCAGTTTACTTCTCAACAACTTCACGAGCAAGTGGCAATTACTTGAGAAGGAAGCATTCGACTCCACGCATTTCTTTGGCACGCTGCCAGACAAACATCAAGGGAACTTTCTTCGCTCACTAATTAAAGTAAGTCTCTCCCATCAAAACCCTGTGACTTCTTTGCGCTTGTCATATGTCATTGTTAATCACGACGCGCACATTGAAACTTCTCCATTGCTAACACAGAACTTCTCAGAGATCTTCAACATCAGTGGAAACGAAGAAAACTGGCAGCTTGTCCTCACACACGACAGCCAATTCACTCAGCGCATTCTCCAGGCCTCTAAAGGATACGTGAACGAGAGTTGTCTGCTGAAATTAGGAAACAGGCTGCTTGAATACGACATTTACACTCAGATTCTGGAGGACACAGCAGACGAACTCGCGCAAAGATATGAGAAACCAGAAAACACTTCGGCATCTTTAGGACTAAACGCATTACAGCTGGACACGACTGCTGAGGAAGCTGAAGTTCAAAAGGAGGATCGTGAGGCTGAGGAAGGAAGCGAGCCCGAAAGTGAATTTGAACAGGACTTTGAAGCTGAGCGCGAGCTTGAAGATAGCGAATTAAAAATGAACGCTGAAGGACTGCAAAACCACGAGGTGACTGGTGAATTTGACTTTGAGACAATACTCGAAGCGAACAGATACGTTGAATCTGCGAAAGCTGAAATTGAGATTGTGAGTGACGAAGAGGAGGAAGAACTCGCAAACCAGGATTTCTTAGCCTCTGTTAAAATTCACCGTATGACTGCAAAGAAAACAGGAGAATTCACGGTGAGAGAAATTGAACAGACACGAAAACAAATTCGCGCGTTTCTTCTCAGAAACAACCTGGACATCGTAGTCCTCAGTGTTGTGGGAAAGAAGTACAGAAACCAGGTGGCTCCTTTCATCCACGTCAAAGTAGCAACAGAAACAGAAGCAGCGGCATTGGTCAGACTCGCAGTCTTAGACATTGACGACGTAGGATACATTGTCACTCCCAAGTCTCATAGATTCACCAGTTTCAACGTCACGTTCAAAGCAAACAAGGCCAACTGCCAACCCACACTCAGTAACATCATTGACTTCCTGAAATCCACAGTTTTCGGCAAATACGTAAACGACATCCCGTTTTACCAGACTTACACAGAGGGAGAGAAATTGACACATCGTTTCTTCACTACACTCAAAAAACCCTTAGGCAGATTCCCTGAGCCAACTGTGATCGAGAACAAGAATCCTGAGCACGCACTCTACACTATGCCATTGGAGTACCCCTTCAAAAAGCTTGGAGTCATCTGGATAACCAGGTCCGTCAATCCCTTTGCTCATTACTCTTGCCTTGTCATTAACTCTGTATGTCTGACAATCCGGAGTAAAAATCTCCATTACCTTTCAACATTCTTAACAGTTAACTATGAAAACAGGTGCTCTGCTTACATCTGCAAGAGCTGCACAGGACGTGAAGCCCTGAACCATTGCTCCAGAAACTGCCCTGCCAAATACCGCAAGATCGCTATGGCCAAGCGGTCCTACTTAACTGCTGCAGATAAAATCAGAACACCCACGTCGAAGGCTGGCACGGCTGCCAAGCAGGCGGAATCCACGAGCGGGATCTCGGCATCACGGAAAACCCACAGCGGTTACCGCCACGGCAACCACCCGCCTGGTTGTACCTGCTCTGCTTGTCGCATTACAGGTAAGAAACTTAAAGCAACTGACATCTCTTATAAGTCTTGGGTTTCTTGTCAATCCCCGTGTTGGTTCCTTGATCTCACACACTTGTATACATCACACCTACCCTGTTCTCTGAGCACATTACGGCTTTTCAACAAAACAACCCAGGCAAGCAAAAAAGATCGGCGGATCCCTCTTCAAGCAGCCCGGCACGTAAGCAGCACGAACGCCAATCGAGGAGGAAAGAACTCACCGAGGCAGCTACATCTCAGCCGGTGGCATTGGCTAATCAGTTTGACCAGCTCCCGCCTGAACAAGACGAAGATATGGGACAGAACTAATCAGGTATATGCCTCGCAACGCTCTTTTCTTTCTTCAATCACAAGTCTCTTTCACATTCTTAACCCTCTATGGTCCGGGTTGGCTGCTAACCTCATTTCAGGTACCGCCAACCTGCAATTCACTCTGGGATTCACACAACAGAAACACAGGCAAAGTGACGGCAATCCTCCACCGCTGACTTTGAGTAGACTTTACTTTTATGTTAGGAATCTACACACCTGCAGCCCCGCGGCTTACGGCTTTATAGCTGAACTGCCAACACTCTCACGCAGCCTTGTAATCCTCTCAAGCCTCAGTGCTTACCGCATACAGTTCAACCCTGACCCCTTGGCACAACTGTGTGTTAATACTTACTTACTATGCACTGTTTCCCCAACTCACGGCAAGTCACACTGGTCCCACAATTTTCACCTGAGTGAACTCAGAAGTAACATTCTTATTGTGTGTCTTAGCCTGCCAGTGACATACCACCACTTGCCAATGAGAGCTAAGTCATTTCCTCACAAGAAAACACACTGTACATGCCTGTTAAGTTCTCTTAGCACATATACAAAATGTAACTTCATGAAACCTAAAACTGTTTGTGTAATTTACCTGATGCGGTCCGTTAACTTAACACAATATATTTATCAATATGCAAGTATAATACGGCAGTATGCTCGGACCGTAGAAAACCAAACACCGCACGCAGATAACTTAACACGGCTCACAACGGACACGCTTTGGTTTGCTGATAACTTAATACGGACTGTAGTTAACTTTACAACACACTTAGTTAACTTAAAGTGTTACGCGGCCCTCTGTATATGGCCTGCGGTATACCTATTATGGTGTGCAGATACTCTAACATGGCTCACTAATAACTCAATACGGTCGGTAGATAACTTAGCACGGCTTGCAACAAACTTAATAAGGGCAACCAACAAATGTAAGCGGCTAAAGGATAAACAAACACAGGACTCGGGAAACCCGAAGCAGCATGCGGCTAATTCAACACGGAGGTTAGATAACTTTAATATGCCGACAGATAACCTGAAGCGGTCCGGTTCTAACTTAAAGCGGTCTCCGAGAGCTGAAGGGCGAATAATAAGAAACCCTAAGCCTAGAGGGCCATACCTAAAGGGAAAGGGGGGAATAAAGACACATGAGGGCAAAATTACACAAAAACACTTCACACAGTGGCCAGAAAAGGTGGCACAAACAAGTATGGGGAAAATAAATAAGAACACCCAACCTTGGAACTTTAGCGAATTGTGTTATGTGCTATTCGTAAAGAATCGAAATTTCATACAAAAGGGCATAGTACTGAAATATTTGGGGGAAATAACCCGAGGGTATGTACGAAACTGCATACAAAAGCATGAGACCCAATTAAGAGATATTACAACCGAGAGAAGACAACACATGGTTGTAACGCGTAACAAGGGAAACAATGATATGCTGAAAACAAGTATAAACTGGCGGGTCAGGATGCATGCTGACCATGGAAATGACTTACGAGAGACCCGGGGGCACGAACACATGATTCTAGGGGGAAAGGCGGCTATAAGCACCAAAATAATAGGAAACCCTAACCTCTCGAGTCGATACCTAGGGAATATGGGACGGGTAGAGGTGCGTAGGAGTAAAATTGGGCGAAAATATTTCACACAACGCTTATATATGACAATAAGGGACAGTAGGGAAAAAATAAAGGAAAACGGACAACCTTGGACCGGAAGCGAATTGCATGAGGCACAATTCGCTAAAAATCGAAATTTTGCAAAAAAGAGCCTAGAACCAAAAAATTTTAGGGAAGGGACCCGAGGACATATACGAAACCATGTGCGAAAGAGGAATGCCCAAATAAACGATATGGTATCTGAGGGGAGGCAACAAGTGGGTGTAACGCGTAACACGGAGAGCACAATAATGCTCAGAAGCCACGGGAATGGGGGAAGCAAGGTGCGCACTGTCAGACTGATACATAGAAGACTAAACCTTTCAAACAGATACGTAGAAGTCACTAAATAAGTTAGTAACTTAACTAGTTCCTATGCCACCAATAAATGCCGGTTTGGTAGTGTGACAATACAGTCTGTTAGCATAATATACACCACTGATAGCTTAAGAAAACAGTCCTCAAACCGAACTCGGCAGCCTGTTAACTTAAGGCAACAATATGTCAACTTAACACACATATGTGTTAACTTAACACGGCAGTTTTACCTCAAAATACGGGCTGCTAACTTAACACAAGATATGTATCTTATAGTAAGCCCAGCACGGTCCGAAATATATTTTAAATGGAAATAAAAATAGATAAAGACATAAGCGGCAGCATAATTATGACATATTACATAATGAGACACCTCTTGAGATGTGAGGAAAATATTATTAAAACACGAGCGGAACTGCAAACAACCACTTACGGGCCCACTATCATGTTTGTTCATTTAATGGCGGGACTCGACAAAATGAAGTTGAACCCTAAACAATATTTCCCGGGACCTAGAGTCATAATACACCTAGCCCACAAGAGACCTAAAGCCTGCAAAAGGATAAGCAAGAGCGCCTTGAAATACATGATTCAAAACCCCAAAATGGCATGGCTTTGGGAGAGGACACGGACCCAAAATACTAAGAAATCAAAAATGAAATCACCTCTAAGAATAATGAAACATAAAACCCACCACAAGAAGGGTAACGATACCAAACAACATAATATGCTGAACCTGAGCAGATGTTAAGCGGTGGAGCAAGCACCGAAGATAATGCAGTAGATGAAACTAAAATGGCCACGGAATCACTTTTTCAGAAAAGGGGTGGTTAAATGCAACTCATGTTGGTGATGCAATGAAAATACGGGACCCGAGTACCATAGCCCCTATGGACCTCACAGACATGATGCTAAAGATGACAGGGGAGGACCAAAAACTCACACAACTTATTAATAGCAGACTCAAGAAATATGGCCACACACAAATAGGCGTGTGTGACAATATACATTGGCGTCTTATAATGATCCGCTTATCATCATCCGGGAAAATAGAAGCTTACATATATGACCCCTTTGGAGATAAAGCCGAAAGAGAAACCATTAATATGATTGAGGTAGCACTCAAAACCTGGCTGAAAATTTTCATAACCATTACAGAATATAAGGAATCCACAATTACCATTAGCAAGGATACATTTCAAACAGATACATATAACTGTGGCACATGGGTAGCAAAAACCGCCTTCAAATGGGCACAATGGAACAGAGGTTCGCACCAGACCTCATTTTTCGAGTACCTAAAATCTGATTTATGTAGTGGGGAGTATGGTGACAAAACAATGCAAAAGGAAATACATAAATACCGATTAGAAATGAGGAAAGAAATAGGACTGCTGGCCAAGAATACCAGCAACACACTGGAGCTCAAACACTTGGAGCACGCTGGAAACGACGCCGCAATCAGCGGCCCAAATATGACCTCACCTTCCCACCATATCCTCACACGTAGAGGTGCCACACCTAAAAAGCAGATAGAAACTCTGATAGAAACTTTTAGACTGAAATGGAAGACACACACCACTAATGAAACAATTGTTTCAGAAGCCATCGAATCGCATAGGAAATATCACCACACCTCGAGCACGGATAACACCAACATTCAAATTCATCTTCTTGTGACTAATGACATATGGTCAACTGCAGTCCACATCATTCCAGAAAGAAAGATTATTCACTGTGAGTTTGATATCTCTAACAATAAATACCAGAAAGACATTTTCACACTTCTCCCTCAAGACCTAAGTGTGCACCGCATAACCTTGAAACTGGGAGTACATCCGAATAACATGGGGGTTTTCAATTTTACACTAGCCCACAAAGCCTTTCACATCTTGCACAACACTAAATTCTTCTCAGCAGCACAATTAAACAGAGACCTACTATACGAACTTGAAAACCTAAATATTAGAACTCTACCACAAACGGGCAGAGAAGCTAGGATAATCAAACACGAAAATAACAAAGCCATTTCGACCATACGACAATCACTGAGAACTCACCTTCCGAAAATTGATGCACATCCAACAAAGCCAAATTCTGAAAACAAAGACTGTAAATCCACCCACACTGCTTATAATCACCTCATCTCAGGCAAAGGAAAGCCTTCTTGTGAACCCCACACATATGGTTACCGCAGGAAACACTCTCATAAACAAAAGAGAATAATCCTTAAAACCAAATGCACAAACAAAATCTTTGATATTGAGAACATTTATGACGCAGATGGCAGATGCATACTACAAAAAGCAAAACACAAAAGCGCCATGATACAGTCAGAAGAATTAGACCGACTCACAAAACTACAACTAGCACAACACTCTAACAATTTGATTATAATGGGTATGAATATGAGAGGCCTCCGACACCACAAAGAAGATAAAGACAGTTTAATCAAATTAGAAACAATCTGCAATCTTTTAATCGACGGACGGGCTGATATAATATGTATATCAGAAACCAAGGTAAATACTGAAAACCCGTCGCGCAAAGAATGGGTGAATGGGTGAATGGGCGAATGGGTAAATGGGTAATTCACCAAGTGAAAATACAAAACGGTCCTCGAATTATTTTCAAGTGAAAATTCAACAACGCGTCCCTCTTCCGGAATATCGCCACACCCCCCCTCCCCGACAAGTGAAATTACACAACGGGCCCCGGAAACACTGAAAATACACTTTGGTCTCCTTTTGCTAAAAAATGCAAAGTCACCTCCCCGATAAAGTGAAAATGCAAATCAGGTGAAAAACAACAAGTGAAAATACAATGACGCGTCCTTCTTCCGGAATATCACCGCACCCCCCGCCCCAACAACTGAAATTACACAACGGGCCCCGGAAATACTGAAATTACACTTTGGTCTCCTTTTCTGAAAAATTGCACCGAGACGTATCGTCCCCGCTAAAGTGAAAATGCAAATAAGGTGAAAAACAACAAGTGAAAATACAATGACGCGTCCTTCTTCCGGAATATCACCGCACCCCCCGCCCCGACAAGTGAATTACACAACGGGCCCCGGAAATACTGAAATTACACTTTGGTCTCCTTTTGTGAAAAAATGCACCGACACCTCCCCGAAAAACTCAAAATGCTATTCTGGTGAAAAACAACAAGTGAAAATACAAGGACGTGCCCTTCCTCCGGAATATCACCGCACCCCCCGCCCCGACAAGTGAACTTACACAACGGGCCCCAAAAATACTGAACATACACTTTGGTCTCCTTTTCTGAAAAATTGCACCGAGACGTATCGTCCCCGCTAAAGTCAAAATGCTATTCTGGTGAAAAACAACAAGTGAAAATACAATGACGCGTCCTTCTTCCGGAATATCCCCGCACCCCCCTCCCCGACAAGTGAACTTACACAACGGGCCCCAAAAACACTGAAAATACACTTTGGTATCCTTTTCTGAAAAATTGCACCGAGACGTATCGTCCCCGCTAAAGTCAAAATGCAATTCAGGTGAAAAACGACAAGTGATAATACTACGACGCGTCTCTCTTCAAAAATATTGGTAGTTTTGAATACTGCAACCGTGCATGTTTAGAAACCTGCATAGATATAAGTGAAAATACAACTTCCCATTTTGCCTGGCAAAAGAATACAACTCGGACTCCATTGGACATCGATGACAACACAACCACAGACCAGAAATAACGGACACACATCACTTCACAACACTTCAAAAGATTATATAACAGGGACCTCCCCCGTCATCGATGACAGGAAATACCAAAGAAGTTATACTTCAGATTCACTTCTATTTATTTGTCAGAAAACCCTTTTAGCCGAAGTTACTTTCCCCGTCATCGATGACAGCACATACCTAAAAAAGTTAAACTTCAGGTTCCCTTCTATTTATTTGTGACAGTACAATTTTCTCTTCACCTAACTGAACAAATAACAGGTCGAGTCTAACACTTATCCCTCAAGTGACATGCCCGCCAGACTTGAAGATATCATCAACATCGCCTGACAAAAGGTCTCTTGTTGGATCTCCATGCCAAAGAACGCACGTCTGGCGTGTAAGGCTCCAATTCCTGTGCTCCCTGTATACACAAACTTCGACTACACTCAGGATATTTGACAACCGTCATCGATGACAACCGTCATCGATGACAAAGTTTCCAGCAGGCGCACATGCCGAACAATAAGAATGACTGAACTTTGGAAAACACAATACGTCTAGCCGACATTGCAAACGGGAACGTGTTCCACATGCAAACTCCTTTCATCACAATACAAGCCGGCATGCAAGTCGATTAGGAAAGCAGAACATACCGGTTCCCATGAACGGATCCATCACGAGCTGCCCTGGCAAGTACGTGTACCGCTGCACAAGCATATTCATCATATTTGGGTCTTTCTGTCCGTAAACCAAAGCCTTTTCAGACCTCTCACACTTTTCTTGCTTAAACGCTTGGCAGCCAGTCAGTGAGCAGTTATGTTTCACCGTGGTTGATGACACCGTCTGCTTGAAAGCCTTGTTCATACGTGTGAACTCATCGTCAAGCAGGTCCTCAGCTACCATGAAATCCTCCCGCACCTTCTCGTCATCGTCGCCCGGCGCCACATCTTCTCCACGCTCCTCCCGAACGCTTTCCTTCACCGTGTTTAACAAGTTGCGCAGCAACGTTGCCTTCTCCTCGTTCGACGGGCAAGTCAGGATGTTCCCGGTAAACGAAGTCGACAGGACGTCGTACTTGTACTTACGGGTGAGAATGTATTTGTGACGATCTGAAACTTGAGGTGTAAAGAAAGCTTTCCAATCCATCACGAGTTTAGACGGCGTTCTTGCCAGGCATGTGTACCAGATTCCAGAGGAGCACGGAGTATTGCTCCTAACCTCAGCAAGCCTCAGCTGGGAAAATGTAATGCAACCTGCAGACAGTGACAACAACTTCGTCATCGATGACGAAAAATACTGAACAAAATATTTCAAACACGAAATAACTAAGTAAATATGAGTCTCATATTGTCATCGATGACGATATTTTCAGATATGCTATACTACCGAAATAATACAGAAGACATCATACCGGGAAGGTTCACAAAACCACTGAGATTGCAGTTCTTCGATTCTTCTTCTATTTCTTGAAGCACTTCAAGTGTGCCCATCACCGTGAACACGGTGTCTCCGTCCGGCCCGCCTAGGTCCACAGCTTTCTCGTACTTGTCCATGCTACCGTTGTTATCGGCCACTGAACCAAAGATTGCCTTCGTTGCCACCTTCCAGTCGATGTCAGTTGGGTACCCGGCTTTCTCGCTGCTTCCCCAAGGAACGTCCGTGATGACCGCGGCCACACCAACCCCCTCAAAGAACACAGACAGCAGCTGCTTCGTTGCTTTCACCGCGTCACAACACGCCAATGTCACCGCGGGTACTCCTGCGTACGTGAGAATCTCACTCTGAAAAACCCAGCACTTGGTCTGCTCAGCACCGATGGCGACCACGGTCGCTTTGTAGTAGATAAGGTGTAAGGCCTTGGACATCTTTTCTTGACAAGATACATAGATGTCACTACGACTGTAGCCAATAGGCTTTCCCTCCAACGGGTTAGCAACCAGGAACTCCAGGAACTCAATCTCCTTCATCCCAGGCTTTCGGGCGTCCCACGTAGAACCATCTCGCTTGGTCAGCTTCTTTTCCGTCTTGAAGTTGAGGTTTTTATCATCACCGCTCAGTGCTTCGTAACATTTCACTGGGTCCCACGGGCTACCGTAAAAGAAACCCGGCTGGTTTGGAACCTCGGGTGATTGTTTGGGGGCCTGAAACAAAAATATTCTTTTTAAGAAAGTCTTCATCAATGTTAACAAAAGCAACTGCTAAAACTTTACATTATAAGTTCAACAACTCACCGGTGTTGCGTGCCGTGATTCTGAAGCTTCTGGAATGGGCGCCAGTATAGGTGGCAACTCAGGTAGTACGGGTTCTTTCTCTGGCGTCCCCCCCATCTCTAGCTTCTGCGTGACTGATTCCAACGTCGCCGCAAGAGATAACCTCCGCTCCTTCTTCTTCTTACGCTCCGTGGTCAGTACTTCGATCTCGTCCTTTTTCCTCTTCAACTCTGCCCTTACTGCAACTCCGGTCTCGTTCTCTAAGTTCATCTCTTGGACGTTGTCGATCACGTATTTCTGCATTACCTTATTTAACTTCTTCACGGTCTTCTTTGCTTCTTCGTGCTCATCAGCTGCCTGCTTTGCCTCTGCGACGAGAATAAAGCTTTCTGCGAGGAGAACAAAGTTTGATCAAAGTTTGTTCAGTCTTGAACAGTAAATGTAAGTCATGTTTGAACGTGAAAAAACTTAAAAAAGCATCGTAACGTACTGCCTAAACTTCGTCATCGATGACGAAAAACTTCGTCATCGATGACGGAAAACAAACAAGTTTCTTGTGACCAGGTGTTTTTCTGAAAGTTCCACGTACCAGCAATGGTCTCTGGCTTATACAAGGTGCTCAAGTCAAAGTTTACGTGTGCCGGCTGCGAAGTGTCCTCGTTGGCAGGTTGTTGCGCCCCTTCAGCGTCGTTGTCGCCTTCCAACCAGGCTTTCAATTGTGCGTCTGAGTTAGCTGCTGAGGGCTCCTCATGTTGAGACTCAGCCACGTTCTCTCCAGAGACTGCATCTTTTGCTTGCTTTTCAACCTCCTTCGCAGGTTTAACATGAACTTTGACGGCCTCCAAGTCCATGTCCTCCACTTCGTCGTCCTTGTAGAAAACAGCGGTTTTGAACTTCCCCTCCACGAAAGCAAGTGCCTTTTTTATTTCGTCCTCTTTCAGTCGGCAAGCGACTGGGCTGGAAGGCAACGGGCTTTTGTCAACCGGAATAAAAAAGCTGTCTTGGCTGCGAGACACACCTTTTTCGTTAGCTATAAATAATAACAGCTTGCAATGAGCACTCAAGCACATTGATCAAAGGAAGCACACTGTTAAAAGGAAAAGAAGAAGGTAAAATAACCTTACCTTCCTTTAACGACTCCAGCCATGAACTCGTCTGCTTTTTCTTGGTTGAAAGTAACACCAGTTTCTTTCACGAGCGCTTCAAGTCTTGCCGATATCTTTTCCCTCATTCTAAGGGTTGTGCAGAAGTCAGTAAAGCCTCTTGCTGACTTAATGACCGGCGTGTGATCCTGCATGCTTTGTGTCTGCAGCCAGTGTCCTTTCTCAGAATCTTCTCCGTGCTTGAAGTAGGTCACGTTCTTGCACACAGCCTGAAAGGCTTTCACCTGACAAGTCACCACAACATGCCATGCTTTAAGTTCTACCTGTTCTGCATGCCGAAACCGGGAATACATGAACGCAGTTGTCATCGATGTCAACAATACTTGCAACGGAAACAAATATAAGGTAAGGAATATTTTTCTTGCGCCAGTTATACCTTATTTTCCAGCGACAAGTCCCCAAGCTCCTTGTTTGAATACAAACTAGCAAACCCGAAAGGACTGTGACTTCCAAGCTCCTCGCAGTTCTTCTCAACCAAATCAAGCAGTCGCTGGTCCTCACTTAAAAGTCTGTGAACGGAGATGAGCTTCTTGAAAAAGGTTTGGTTGTAGTCTTCGTCGAGCGTGCCGTAACGAGCAACCATTGCAGGTCCAGAAAGCTTCGTTTCCTTTGGCCAGGCTTTCAAAAGCCGATCAAAATACATGAACTTAGAAAAAAATTATAAGCCTTCACCCCCTTCTCGTTCGTCACAAAACGCGAGCCCGCAAGGAAGTTGATCTCCAGTGGCGTGATGTCCTCAGAAAAAACCTGGCAAGAGCATTCAGGCTCAGAAAAATATTGTCATCGATGACAAAAATATTTCTAAACGTGTCTCAGTGGCGTTATGTTCTCAGAAAAAACCTGGCGCATTCATTCAGGCTCAGAAAAATATTGTCATCGATGACAAAAATATTTCTAAACGTGTCTCAGTGGCGTAATGTTCGCAGAAAAAACCTGGCACATTCATTCAGGCTCAGAAAAATATTGTCATCGATGACAAAAATATTTCTAAACGTATATACGTCCAGTGAATAAACACGACAGGTACCCAGGCCGTCATCGATGACAAAGAATACTAAGTTTCCAAAAATATTTCGACTAATTATCCACGCAGAGACTTGCTTCGTCATCGATGACGTTTGAGAAAAGGTTTAAGGCACGAGCCAAAAGCGAACTTAATGACAAAATACAGGAAGCTTGTCATCGATGCCAATAAAAAAAAAAAAAAAAACCTCAGAGGGACACTCAGGACAACTTTTTTAACCCGAAATGTTATCAAATAAAAGATTGGAAAAAATTAAAGCTTACCTGCACCCTGGCCTTCAGCCAGCGCTTGTCGCCGGGTTCGACTTTCTTGCCTGCAACGACGCCACCTTCTTTATACGCCTTTCGGAAAGCTTCGTTTCTTCCGTGTCCGTCAATTGCCTTGTACTTGTGCCTATAATTAAAGCTAACGGGTCAGGAAAGTAAAAAGAACACACGACGTAAAAGAAAGAAATAGCTCACCTCTTACTGTCCGGCGTCTTGTACCACATCATGTCGCACATGGGGTCGAATCCCACGAGCTCGATGCGCTTCATGGCCTCCACGGCACAATGCTTGTGACCTCTTGGATTGTCATCAAAAGAGCACTCACTCAAGTTCAGTTCCAAAGTTTCAATATATCTTGCGTTGTGTATCTCCCCAATGTTAAGAGACTCAACGACCTCCCCTGAATCTTGTTCAGAACTGGTGGGTGCAGACTTTCCCCGCGCAGTTCTTGGCTTGCTGACTACGTTCCATTGTATTGGCTCTTTAGTGTTTCTTTTTCCGGCCGAGTCTGCCATTTAATTATCACTGAATGTGCAGCGTTGACTGTGGAGTGAGGTGGGGTGGCAGTGACAAAAATTTTGAACTGACAAAGGGGCCGCCACTCTCCGCTTCTTATTGTCTAAATTCGTCAACCACTCGTGACTTCCAGCCGCGCGTCGCGCGCTTTTTTGGGGGTTAGGGGGCGGGAGTGGGAGTGGGGGTTAGGGGGGTTAGGGGGGGCTGAATAAACAATTAATTATTAATTTCATATATAATATTATTATATTGGCAATTTCAATTTTCAAGTTTCTGGCGCGGACTACTTAACAACAACTTATTTTTCGAACTGCACAATTCTTAACAAACAAATATAGAACTCCAAGAAGGTTGCAACTACGAGATGACAATATAATTTGCTTGATAGCAGGTAAATACTTGACAAATTATTGTTTTGTCGATAACATGTCATCGATGACACTACGCCCTCTCCCTCTTTCTCAGCTCTGACTGAATCTTTACATGTTACCTTTTTCGTCATCGATGACATTCGAGTGCGTGTGAAATATTACAGCTATTTGAACTATTCTTTTTGCACAATGGGCAACTTTGTGGATTTCTTCTTCGAAACCCCTCAAGGTGTTCTTCTTTGTCGGCCTATTCCATGGCGTGTACGTGGGAAGCGATGCCAAGTTTTGCACAAGGACATTTGTGACGCCTTCGGACTTAACCCCGACGATGGATTGGCTGTTGCAAAACTGGCTAGTAGGAAATATGTCTGTGACAAGGAGGTGTACCGCGTGGACCCGGAATGGGGCTACTCAGTTATAGGTTGTTTGATTGATACCGAAGACGAGCCCGAAGATGCTTCACCGAAAACTCCTGCCGCAACCTCCGCGGCTTCAGAGTCTGAGGACGAACCTGAGATCACTGGCGAAGCTGCTTCCACTTTTGTCAACTTATGCGACTCGGAACCTGCAGATACCTTTGAACCTGAGCTTGATACTCCTGTTGCGAATTTGTCAAAGCAGGACTTTGAGTTTGCAAACGCGTTCCCCAAAGATACAATCTTCACCACCCAAGTGCCTCCTAACGTCGACGGGAACATTACCTTCGGTTTCCACGTCAAACAACCTCCATCCAAGGATAGACGTGGGGTTTCTTTGGTTAAACTCCCATTCTTTCAAACACCGCGTACTTGGTCACATGCGAATAAATCGACCGACAAGGCAATAACTGATAACTGGAAGCAGCTGGGTGCCAAGGTCAACATTCGAAGTGTGAAATGCCTTGGAGAGGCAGTATGCAAGAATAAGACTTGTCCGTACCTTCAAATACATGGCAAAAACTTCATTGAAAAGGTATGAAACTGTTTTTGTACTTTGTATAATTATAGTACTTTCAAATATCGTCATCGATGACAGTTGTTTCGCTGTTTATTTTTTCAGAAAAGATGCTTTATAATGTTTTGACTGTTTTGGCATCGATGACGAATATTGTTACTTGCTTGCAAAACATTTTCATTGAATAAATATAGCCTGTAATTCAATAGGTGGCGCAAGTCGGGAAACAAGTACAAGTGGCACCGATATGTGCAAAGTGCAAACAAACTACATCCATGAAACCTTGTGCCGCTACCGCCACGCTTTACCGTGGTGAACTTAAGCCCGGATCAGGCTATTTGTTGATGTTTAAACACATCGGGAAACACTCTTGCACAAACCTTGTCAAAAAAACCAAGCCAGCAGAGCTTGGGGAAACCGAAACTGAGGCAGTCTTGAAGGCAATCCCCGAGATGGGCGCAGCTCGATTGGAAAACCTGAAGATGGCTGCAACCGCCAATGTGATGAACAAACTGCTGAGTGGACACGAGTCAACCACCCTAGAAGACGTACTGAACGTGTCAGAGGCGGTGCAAGATGTTCGGGCTTTGGAGTACGTTATTCGAGGAAGCAAGAGCTCGACGTATGTCCCCTCAAAGGACCCCGATGTCGAGATACGACAGTTGCGTCAGCGCTTGCAAGAACTTGGACTCCGCGCGTTGTTGTTCGAAAGGTACGCATTCAAAACATAGCAATATCAATATTGATGTTGTTCCATGTTTGTTATTTGAAACTAACAAATGTAATTATCACAGGCCGCCTTTGCAGTACTTCATCTGTCCCTTGGACATTCCGTGGTCGCCGGCCAAGGTGATGCTATTAATGGACAGAGTCCTCGGAAAGCCACCTTTCAAAGGTCAGCTGGCTTATTCCGATGGCATGCACAAAACAATGAGGGACAAGGTGGTGGAGAAGATATGTTGCGTGATTCCAACACTCGGCTTGATAAAACTAGTAGTCAACCCCTTGCCCGCCGGGGAACGTGGCATGGACGAGAGGGCGATGTGGGCTGCGGTCGATTACGCCGTCGCTATCTACGCTCAGGAACACCCAGAAGAGTTTGCGGCATACCTGGATGCAAAGAACTGGCCAGAGTCCAAAGGTCAAATACATTTTCGACCAGGGGGTTTTGTTCGTGACGCTGCAGGTAATTATAATAAAGTACTCAGTATATTTTTGTATTGTCATTTTATTGTCATCGATGACGATATCAAAAATATTTTCTATTTTACATCAACAGTTAATTAAAGCTAGGCTGCACATCGTCATCGATGACAAAGAAAAGTTTAAGTTTCAGATGTTAATGTTAGTGTAATGCACTTGCAGGAGGCGCCTGGAATGGTTTACGCATGAACTACAACTTTTTGATTGACGACATTGAAAGCCGCAAAGGTTTTCGTGTTCGTGACGCACAGGGGAACTCCTTGCAGTTAGACTGCGACCTTCACGTTGGAAAAGACGTCAGTCTCCATTGCAAGAAGATTGACAACGAGTTCGACGCAAAAACCTTCGACAAGCTCTGGCACGATTGGTGGAAGGAGTTGGCACCGGGACAGCTTTTAGATGCTCGAGCTCGTTTGATGGACTTCATTGAAGATCAGCCCCGTAAGGACGTGCAGAGCAGTCTCAATGGATTGTTCAAGTTTTACTCCCGTGAGGGAGAAAGACTCCTGCACATCTTTCGTGACCCAACCGCAAACCTTGCGGAAGCTCTGGGAAACCAGGATAATAAGAATCTCGGAAAACATCTCACTGTGTCCGAGTCCGTTCGCATGGAGCTTTGCAGCTTTGTCGACCAGAGCAGCCACTTGAAACACATGGGGGAATGCGGGTACGTGCGACGTGAGTCCCGAGTCCAAGAACTTTATCAAGAGCGCATGGCAAACCTAGCAGCCGAGAAAAGGGCAAGGACGACGGCTGAAGACGTCATGGAAGAGGTCCGTGAGATATACGTGCGCTCCCCACCAGCGGTTCAAGAGGGGAGGAACCACCGTGCCGACAAAACCCGCGTTTTCCCTCGTCAACCAGCTAACCAGCAAACGACGAACACAACGGTATGAACAATATCTTAATTAGACGTGACTTTTGTCGACTTCTTTACTGGATACATGTTGACATTACATCTGCACCTTATAAACTTTCAATACTTCAACTTATTGTCATCGATGACGATATTTTCTTGTTTGCAAGATAAAAATGCCAAACTATTTTGTTCAGCATAATCGTCATCGATGACGAAAGCCTGACGTGTTTGATGCAGGAACCTACGCCCAAGATTGTGAAGTGTAAAAGTACGACTAAAAAAGGAACGGAAGTCTTTTCCTTCAAGGTCGATCCTGATCCGAGTGATGACTCGCTAGATGGTTATTGGAAAACCGCCTCAAAAGTTGATTCGGAACTTTTATTCAACTTTCTTTCGGCTGTGCAAACGCACTCGCCTGACAAAGACGGGTTGCGTAACTCCGTTCTCACCCTGAATACGGTGAGATACATCACGAAAGGCACCAAGAAGCTTGTCGGCACACTCACCAAGCTATTCAAGGAGCCCGCCAAGCTCTCGGTTCTGAGAGTCCCCGCGCCCACTCAACTACACGGGGTGAACGACGAAAACTTCGGAGTTCACGCACGGACCTTCAAGGTTGGGGGCTATAGGATGGCCGAGAGTGTTGTGACTTTTAGTCACTCAAGGGACAAGCAAGTTTCTTGTAACTGTAAGTTTTTCCAAGACATGATGTCCACTCGTACACGGGAATATGGTGTCCATTGGTGCAGTCACATCTGCTACGTTTTAATGAAGGCAGGCTTTCTCCCCGGACATGCGTACTACTACCAAAGTGGTTTTACTGACAACGAGGTGGAACTGATTCTGACTGCATTAGAGGATGTGACGGTGGCAAAGCGTAAGGAAAAGCTCGAACAAGGAGAGTACGCACTCCAGAATGGGAGTTCCCAGAACGCGACATGTGCGGCTTCTTACTCAAGGAGTGGCTGTGCGACAGCGAAAGACTCAAACTCCCTTCAGCCGATACTTCCTCCTCGCCGTCCCCGTGTTGTTGTAATGGGTAAAAAGAAACTTAACTGGACCCAAACATGGGTAACGCAAAAGATACAGTTTTGCCCTGTGAAGAAGTGTGTATATTGCCTTTTACCTCCTTGGTTCAAGGTTCAAAGGCCACCGAGCGATCGAAATATAGTAGCACAAGAGGACGTGGACGTAACTCAAGAGATTCGCTTGAAGAGTGGAGGTTTGAGCTTTGTTTAGAAGAAAACCTGGACTGAAATCTGTAATAATGTTGACTTCGGAGAATAATACGCGGGAGGATTTTACATAAATATATATACTTTCTGTTCAAATACAGCCTGAGAATATCGTAATCGATGACGACATGTTGTTGCCACATGGACCTGCATGGTTTGTTGTCATCGATGACGGGGGATGTCCTAGTATAATTTTAACTTTTGCAAGAAAAGAATTTGCTCCTTGAATAATAGTTAGTGTGACAAAATAAATTTCAGCAACCTGGAACTTTTCCCGCCGCCAGTGCTCGTCGGCGAGACTCGACACCGCGCGCGCGCGGTTTGAATACTGTCAGCTTTTGTTCATAAATAGAATACTGTTAGCTTTTGCTCATAAATAGAAAACGCGAACTCGGTTTGGGTCTTTGCGAAATAACGTTTGTTGCAATTACGCTGAGAAATGACTGACGAACAGCCAGAGGTAGTTCAGGTGTACCCGGAGGTAATTAATGTGCTCTGGAGACGTGCGCGTTTACAAGCGGAAGCGGACTATATTGAGTTTTACCGAACCAGAATACAGTTTAACACCTGGAACTGGTTACAAGTGTGGCCGCTGTACATCCACGGCCGCACAACAACCGAAAGAACAGGTGTGAGGCACCTGGTATACTGGTACGAGATCGGCTGGTACGACGACGAATATCCACCGTGGCAGTGGCAACTGTGGAATGACACGCGCGGCTACGGTATTTTGACGTACGAAGCGTTAATGGAGCTGCGCAGTGACTTGCTGCGGGAGGATGACGGAAGGTGTCCGTTTTGTTGGCGCAGCTTCAGGATATGCCGCTTAGTCAGAATGTTTGATTTGGACGCTTGTACCATTGACTAGATTAGAACGCATCTGGAAATAAGTTAAGCAGCAAGAGCTTCGTAACCCTAAATAGCAACACCTTTATATTATTTTGTGACAGTCGCAATATGTATTCCTGGTGTTTATCTGCGGTATTTGTTTGTTGACAGACCTATTTTACGTCACCGATGACAATCTTGTTGTTGCAACTTGATGTTTTCATGCAACCTAAAAATATCGTCATCGATGACAATAATTTTATGTTTCAAAAATATTCAGCACGGACTTCTTATTATCAGTTCAATATCAGTTTCTCATTAGCTGTCATGATGTTTTCATGCAACCTAAAAATATCGTCATCGATGACAAACTTTTTCTACTGTATAAATAAAGTATAAAATATTTTTTTGTTTAGCACCTAGAAATATCGTCATCGATGACAATATTTTTATGTTTTAAAAATATTCAGCACGGACTACTCATTATCACTTGAATATCACTTTCTCATTAGCTGTCAATGGTGACAAGGGTTGTCATTGTTAGATTTTCTGTGAGACATAATTATTCTGGAAAAAGAAACTTCCTTTTATTTTCACTTGGTATTTTTCACCTGATTTGCATTTTGACTTTTTCGGGGAGGTGTCGGTGCATTTTTTCACAAAAGGAGACCAAAGTGTATTTCCAGTATTTCCGGGGCCCGTTGTGTAATTTCACTTGGCGGGGAGGGGGGTGCGGTGATATCCCGGACGAAGGACGCGACCTTGTATTTTCACTTTTTGTTTTTCACCTGATTTGCATTTTGACTTTATCGGGGAGGTGTCGGTGCATGTTTTCACAAAACGAGACGAAAGTGTGTTTTCAGTTTTTCCGGGGCCCGTTGTGGAATTTCACTTGTCGGGGAGGGGTGCGGTGATATTCCAGGACGAAGGACGCGTCATTGTATTTTCACTTGTTGTTTTTCACCTTATTTGCATTTTTACTTTATCGGGAGGTGTCGGTGCATTTTTCACAAAAAAGACCAAAGTGTATTTTCAGTATTTCCGGGGCCCGTTGTGTAATTTCACTTGGCAGGGAGGGGGTGCGGTGATATTCCAGACGAAGGACGCGTCATTGTATTTTCACTTGGTATTTTTCACCTGATTTGCATTTTGACTTTATCGGGGAGGTGTCGGTGCATTTTTTCACAAAAGGAGACCAAAGTGTATTTCCAGTATTTCCGGGGCCCGTTGTGTAATTTCACTTGGCGGGGAGGGGGGTGCGGTGATATCCCGGACGAAGGACGCGACCTTGTATTTTCACTTTTTGTCTTTCACCTGATTTGCATTTTGACTTTATCGGGGAGGTGTCGGTGCATGTTTTCACAAAACGATACGAAAGTGTGTTTTCAGTTTTTCCGGGGCCCGTTGTGGAATTTCACTTGTCGGGGAGGGGGGTGCGGTGATATTCCAGACGAAGGACGCGTCATTGTATTTTCACTTGTTGTTTTTCACCTGAATTGCATTTTGACTTTATCGGGGAGGTGTCGGTGCATTTTTTCACAAAAGGAGACCAAAGTGTATTTTCAGTATTTCCGGGGCCCGTTGTGTAATTTCACTTGGCGGGGAGGGGGGGGCGGTGATATTCCGGACGAAGGACGCGTCATTGTATTTTCACTTGTTGTTTTTCACCTGATTTGCATTTTGACTTTATCGGGGAGGTGTCGGTGCATTTTTTAGCAAAAGGAGACCAAAGTGTATTTTCAGTATTTCCGGGGCCCGTTGTGGAATTTCACTTGTCGGGGAGGGGGGTGCGGGGATATTCCGGAAGAGGGACGCGTTGTTGAATTTTCACTTGAAAATAATTCGAGGACCGTTTTGTATTTTCACTTGGTCAATTACCCATTTACCCATTCGCCCATTCACCCATTCACCCATTATTTGCGCAACGCTGAAAACCTTGCATTAATTAAACCCTAATGACACAAAAAGGAATCCAATTTCGCACGTCTCATGTAAATGAAAGAGCTTCCATTGGTTCCATGATCCTATGGAATCCGAAAAGTTTACCACTATCCACCTCGGTCACCACAATCGATGGAGATGCAAAGAGAGCAGTAATGACCAAATTTTCAGGAAATAACGGTTTTGAGCTCTACATAGCCAGCGGTTATATGAATGATGCTACACTAGTAGAGGAACAAGTGGAATTATATGACACACTTACTGACTGGGCAGGGAAGGCAGGAAATAATCCAAAAAAGGCCTACGTAGAGATAGGTGACAAAAACTGTACCATTACCCCAAATCAGCGGGTGTCAGGTGGAAGTTACATGTCATATCAAGAGCATGTCGAAAAGAATAAGCATCTTTAACTTATTTCAACAATGACAGATGTTCTCTTAATGAACTGATAATGGACCGTAATCCAAACACGGAAATTTTCACACATGTCATATCCAAAAACTCAAAAGCAAAACTCACCCATATCATGGCCAACACAACTATGGCAGAAATGACAGTTAAAACAGGATGGACGGAGGAAAACCCTTATATCATCTCCGACCACGGGATAGTATGGGCTGAATTTAAGCTCCCTCAAAACGACACCAAACCGGAGATTTCTACTGATACAACTTTGCCAACACCTAGATTTAATGGTGCCAAGGAAATCACACATGATGAGTACCCAGGGTACCCAATTAGAATGACAAACAAAAATAAGGATACAAAAAGGAAAATAAACAGGAAAGATATTGTAGGACTTCTCGAAGCAAACGGATACAGCACAAATGAACTTGTGCACGCGTGCATCAATAAAAACAAAGCTAGAGCCGCTATCAGCACCATCAAGGGTGACACCACTGATCTCGATCTTAAACGGGATAATACTGACGGCAGCCCCATAACAGTGAGCAAGCTCATAGCTAAAAATAAAGAGACAGACAACATAGAACAATGTCTAAAATGGCACAACAAACCCAAGGAATGGTGGATTCACCTTAATAGCCCATGGCATGCAGCTCACTTACTCTCTAGAGGAAAGGGAATGCCGGAAGGTGGTCTAAACTTAGGCCATAACGACAAAGATAACATCTGGCATATAGGTTCGCCTCACCTTCTAAATAAGAAAGATGTAAATGCCTATCTCAAACGACACCTTTCATTCAGCTCACTGGAAGTTAAGAAAATCACGAAATCCAACACAGATGAGCACATGACCAGCTGGAATATTCTTCTACAACCCCATATGCCTGCTAAATTCTGGAACCTGTACGGATCTGAGATGCATTCGGAAAAAATAGACTGCACCGCCCTTTTATTCCAATACGCTACAGGCTGGGTGTCTTACACTGAAAGACTACATAGCACACTCGAAATGGAAAATGGATCGGAAGCAACTAGAAACGGCGGCACTGGCCTCAAGGAAATGCACCCTGACGCGACATGGGATACCCTGCACAAATTGGCACATCAGGCGGCAAGTGACGCCTTTGGCACCAAGAATCTGAACAAAACCGGGAGGTCCGAAAAACCATCAGCAGTATCTAACTATATATACAAATGGCTAAACACAGTACGCCGCACCATCAAATATTTGGATACAAGAACTCATGTTAGCAACATTCCAAAGCAAGCCAAAAAGGCTGCCCGCACGCTACCGTTTGCCTCGCTCCAACCCAAACACAATGAAGCAGCAGCCACATGGGGATTACGATTGCATGAAAATTATGTAATAATCAGAAATGCTTTTCAGAAAAGCAGAGACACAGACATTGAACGACGCAAACTCCGAGAAAAAGAAGCCCTGCAGCATCTTTTCTCAACTAACCTTTCGAGGTTTCTAGACACAGTCATGGGAAAGATGAAACCTACTGAAAAAGGTGCAGCCGCAACCCCAGGTAGTGATGGAAAGATACCTGAGACAAAAACAGAAAGACTAAACACAACACTAGATGAATACAAAAATAAAAAATTATTTTCTACTAACCCGACTGAGCCGGATGAACTCCCTCAGTGGCTTACTGACATTCTCAAGGACAGCCCTAAAATTCCCGATACGGCTGCCGTGAGACTATTGACAGAAATCACGCACAAAGAACTCCAACAAGCATACTCGGACTGTGGTATCTCTACAGCACCAGGACCCTCAGGGATGAGATACTCGCAGTGGATCAAGGGCCCAGAGAATTTTCAAGAGGTTACTGTCTCACTTTTTAACCACATTCTTATAACTGGGAAATTTCCAAAGAGTGCAAAATCTGGAGTCATCCTTCCAATCCCTAAAAATCCCTCTGCACCATGTACAATAGATAATTCTAGACCCCTCACAATGTTGGAAACGGGTCTTAAACTATTTAATACAATAATTGCTAACCGTCTCAAAACAATACTTAACACCCACCCCATTCTCTTTCCCATTCAAGATGCCTTTCTTCCGAATAAAAACATAGATGACTCACTCCAAATTCTGAATGAAGTAATTTCGGATGCCAATAGATACGACAAAGACCTCCACGTAGTTTACCTGGACCTAAAACAAGCATTTGACAGAGCTGAATTCTGGATGAGCAATTTAGCGCTCAGAAAGTTGGGACTCCCATCACAAATAATCAACATCATCTCAGACATTACCAATGATGCCTCTAGAATGGTACTCACTGAAGAAGGCCTCACGGATGAATGGTCCCTAGAATGTGGAGTTCCTCAGGGAGAAGTTTTGAGCCCACTAAGGTTTGTAGCCATTATGGACATTCTGGCAATTTGGTTAGCAAAAAGAGCAAACTAAGGCTGGCACTGGTTTTACCACTGGTAATACCTTTACCGGTATTACCCGGTAATTTTACCGGTAATACCAAGGCCCATAATCCTTTACCATGCTCTAGTGTGGTAAAGTGCCAAATTCCCAAAATCCTTTACCATTGGTAATACCATTTTGGTATTACCATTGGTATTACCACATGGAATCACGATTTTACCCCATTTTACCCCTGTGTTACCATGAATCCGTGACTACCATACCAGGTTACCAGCCGCCATCCATGGGTAGTGGTTCCGTGAATTCGTCTCATCGAAACTTTACTCAACATTTTCGTTGACGGGCCTGCGTGGCGGTGCCATACCCATTTAAAAATGTCGGAATCGGACATTTGGGGCAGTGCGCAAAAGTGTGTGTATAGATAATGTCCTCGTGGGGGCAGTGCGCAAAAGTGTGTGTAGAGAGAATGGCCTCGTGGGGGCAGTGCGCAAAAGTGTGTGTAGAGAGAATGGCCTCGTGGGCAAGGTTTTGAGAGTCCCTCGCACGTCGGTATTACCACGGTATTACCCAGTAAAGTATTACCGGTAATTTTACCGGTATTACCAAGGCCGAAAATCCTTTACCCGGTAAAATGCCAGCCTTAGAGCAAACGGTGTAAACCCGACAGGAACCACATATGGATATGAACTGAACTCGGAACGCCATAGACCAGACAAACCAGGAAACAATGTTATCCCTCCCTCCCAAAACC
The DNA here is from genome assembly GCA_001247695.2 of Cymbomonas tetramitiformis. Taxonomy (NCBI): domain Eukaryota; kingdom Viridiplantae; phylum Chlorophyta; class Pyramimonadophyceae; order Pyramimonadales; family Pyramimonadaceae; genus Cymbomonas; species Cymbomonas tetramitiformis. The sequence goes on along the minus strand of LGRX02022668.1, from coordinate 34,790 downwards.
TATTAGAAAAGGACACCACTTTAAATATCTTTGCACGGTTCTTTTGTGATGACATCATTCTCGTGGGGAAAACTAAAGACGAAGTTCAAGACATGCTAGGTATAGTTAATGAATTTATGAGCTTCATTGGCATTCCCATCAATGTTAAGAAATCCAAATACTCTTACAGAAAGCGCATCAAACCTCAGGGCAAAACAGTAACGCGATATGACCTGTCCGATGATTTACTCATCTCAGGGGGTCATCTGGAGCCCAATACAAATGACTCAAGTCCTTCCATTGATTCGAAATGGATACCCCCTGAGTCACCAGAATTCCTCGATTTCTCCAATAGCAAAGAGGTAAACAGATATCTCGGAGTATGGTTTGCACTAAATGGGGAATGGGACAAACAGGCGGAAATCCTTATCGACAGACTTAAATCTACCTTAATATCCATCCAACTGCAACACATGACTCTACACCAGCTAAGATATGTTATAAATGCGGTTGTAGTTCCGAGGATGGCATACCCCCTTAAAGTTACCTCAGCAATTGCCAACTCCTCAAAGAATGTCGCAATTGAATTAGACAAAATGATAGCTTCGTTTATAATTAAATATTTGGGCTGCCCAGTTGACACCAATCACCAAATAATCTGGACAGCAGTCTGCCAAGGCGGGTACGGTATTGATAGTGTCTTTGATGTTGTAACCGCGTCGTGTATTACCGAAACTATGAACACCCTGTGTTCTGCGGATGAACACGAATATTGGCAACACAACCACACGGACCGTATCACTGATCCCCACCTCATCTCACTATACCGTAGAAACAGCAATCTATGGCTTAAAATAATAATTCAAAACATGAACAACGAAATGGGTAAAAATGCCATCTCGGGTTTCCCCTTATCACACTATGCAACCTACAGTCACACTAAAGACAAACGCTTTAACTGGTTTAGGCGTACAGGTCACATTATGGCAAAACTTGGATACGCTATCGACTCTAAAAATTACCCTGAAAATGAAGCGGGTGAAACCACATTAATCACCACCCTTCCCAGACAACTCTACATGTCGAGGAATGTTACCTCCGCAATACAAAAATACAACCTCAAGCACACAGGCTCCTTTCTAACTCCCTGCGGTGGAATGTTAAAAAACTGGCAAGAAAGTAAAGGCTTTTTCAGGCTGAATGGTAATAGACCCCCTGGATGGCTAACCGAAATCGAAAAGGAAATGCTTCAAAACCCTGTAGATTTGGACCCACAGGCTAGATATGTCAAGAAACAATATAGAGACAACATAGTACCCCCGGACACGGGTGAATTTCATTGGAAAGGAAATGGTGACCGAAATTCCATCTCTCTTATTCACATTACCAATATTGACTTAGAGGCCATGTCAATACAATATACAGAATACAGTAACAATGCCATAAACCCTAATGTCTTTGTCAGAATCGAAGGTACCAACAGTCTTCAATACGACTTTGAATATAGCATCACCAATGACGGTTGCATCCTAATTCCAGCAGGTTCTATTTTCGAATATAATGACCATATGGACCCGCCCTCTTCTGTCCTTGCTACAGTCAGTGATATTAACTCACACTATGATTACATCTCAGACAGACAGTATGAGACCATTATTGCCAGAATGAAAAACAAAACTGCGGAGGAAGAAAGTGAATACAGCTGCCCTAGCGACTCGGAAGAAGAATCCACCCCCAACGCCGAAAAGAGCAAACAAATGGAAGATTATGATATGGCAAGCGATGGTTCTCTATTTGCTGGAAAGAAAACAGCATGCAGTGGGGCAGCATATGCCATAAAAAACTTTGACAACGGGATGCCACTTGTACGGAAGATGAATATCCCCCCCTCAAGAACTTTCTCCGCATCGGGGCTCCTTATCAAGGAAGATATCCAAAACCCGAGTAGCACATCTGCTGAAATTGCGGGACTGCGATTTCTACTCACAGAACAAAAAGAGAAACTCCTCAAATCCATTACTCCAATGGTACATGCCATTGACTCCATGGCAGCAATATCTGCGGTAACAAAGGATGGCAGGTCCATGAGTGCTCGGGACAAACTACGTGAAGCTAATCGCAGAGATGTGCAGGCTGTTCGCCTATTGCTAGAAGAACTTGGCTTTTACAGTGAAGGAGACCACAGTAAAATCATCCTTAAATGGATTAGGGGTCACAATAATGACAAAGTCCATGACAGAGTGGACCGTACTGCTAAAAGAGCCTCATTCAGAGGGGGCTGTTTAGACATCTCCCGCTACGACCCTGCCGAGGAACTACCCTTCTCATTATTCTTTTTTGAGGTCCCTATTTTAGGCGATATCCGTAGTCACATCAGAAGAATTCAACGACTCTCACACTATCATAATTGGAGAACTCTACAGTCCCAAGGGAAGTACCTGAGAATGCTCAACGAGAATAACACCGCCCCCACCAAAGATATTTCCAAAATAACACCTAAAGCTTTCACCGCTTCTAGAAGTAGAGAACTCCTGGGTCTTCAAGCCTCTCCAGCACGCTTATTTAAACTGGGGAAAAGCGGGACTGAAAACTGCCCCTACTGCCAACAGAATACAAAATGCACCTTTGAACACATCCAACTTGAATGCCCAGGACATAATAATAGTTTGTATAGTCTTAGAGCAACCCAAGATAGCGAACTAAGGAAAATCATCGCTGAAGAAATCTCAGAAAAGCCTAAACTACTAAACCCTGGAAAAGGTACCACATACATCAAAACACAGCCATCGAAACTTTTTCCACTTGCTGACCTAAGACAGGAAATGAATGAGGAATTATACTTACACGCTCTCCCGGAAGCTAGCATGTACCGTCCATCAAGTTCAAAAAAGAATACCATTGCTGTGACCGCAAAGCCCGAAATTGACCATGTTACGGGAACAATTAAATATCCCGAACTCCAATATGTCCAAAAGAAAGAGTTTTGGAAACTTTTGGCTTGGCACCGCCTTTCCAACAAAGCAGTCCCATGCTCACTTGCGGAGTACTCGAATAGGGCACACGATATTCATGAAGCACTCAATGCATGTAAGTTTGAATCGGGAGACCCTAAAAACTGCTACGCAATAAGAAGAAGCCTCTTAGATATTTTGGTGGATGACAGAAACCTTGACAAAAACGGCTGTGAACTTTTCTCCAACCCACTAAATGCCCACCCTAGAATTTACTCGAGAAGATGCATACCCACCACTAGAATGAAAAAAGCCCTCAGGCCCTTCTGCCATCATGGGAAAATCGGCTTTGATGGTCTCGCTTGGGATGCCTACGTGGACCCGTTAACAGGCATTGGCAGAATCGTTTACGGAAATCCCCCCTTTGATGGGAAGGATAAGGGCAAATCTTCGGCGGTTATGACTACCTTGGAAATGGGACATAAAGCGGCCAACACCGTCCCTGGATTTTCAGGAACATGGATTCTCCCGCTGTCTCCCAAAAACCAAAAAAGATGGTTTGATAAAGGTTTTAAACTTGTTTTCAGATTCCCGCATAACACTATTCCATTTATCCCACATGGTTATTGGACGGGTGATGACCCCTACGTTCTCCCAGGTGGCGGATGCTATAAGGATGATTTTTCGGATGTCGTTATCATAGCTATAGACAGTGCACCCAGTGATACTCAACCAGCCTTTGACTGGAGGCCTACACAGAAAAAGATTGCCAGATGGTTCCTCAATGTCCTTCCTAAGTCCAGAGTCACGGAGAAGAGGCTAGAATACACCGGAGTCAGCCCTGATATTTGGAATGAAGTTCTGAACGAAAGTGACAAAGTACTTCCTTCTTCGCTGTGCCCATGGCCCACTCAAGACCCCCCCTATCATCAGAATGGTGCTGAGCATTATTATGGTGGTCACCATGACACGACAATCACCAATGCAAATTCCAAGCCCTTCATAAGCACCGTGAAATGGCCCAAAGTACTTACACTCATGGGGTACCTCCCTCCTCTTTTCGGCACTGTCCTCAACACGATAGGTGTTTCCCGTGGCAAGATTAAACCTCTCCTTAACCCCTATGGAGCGGATGGAATTTTTTGCCAAAAGCACTAGTTTCACAAATGCGCCGTTTTCACGGTATATGGTACCTTGGTAAGTGTGGGTGATTCGTTACATGTTCCATAACTCCTATAAGGTGATTTTGATCTATAAAATACATGATCGCATTATATATACAACGATATATCGGTGATATACAAGCCAAAAAACACGTTTTCTAGGAATCAAAAGTGTCAAAAATCAGTTCTCACAACCGCTTATTCGAGTATTAGGTCGCCCCTCGACCATAAAACAATCGCCTTTACTAATGCCTTGAAATTGGTAATGGTGGCTGTAGTTGAACGCACCAATACATCGAAATATTCGAGCAATAAGGTGAAAAAAACACCAAAAACCAAAGAAAAAACATCATTAGTCAAATATTTTCCATACTTAAGGCCATATTGTGTGTTTTTGGGGGAAATCGATCGTTGGGAAAGTACGTATTGCCCATATGAGGTGCATGGTCATTTTATATGATAGTGGTCACTGAACCAACAAATCCTTGTCGATGAATGGCATCTACACCTCGATTTTGCACACTTTAAGATACTTTTGACCCAAATTTCATGCCTAGAAATAAGCAACTTTGGGGATTTTACTACAACAAAATTGCCCTTGGGTGAGATATATATACTAAGTATATGTGTAGAATAAATTGTTGAGTATTAGATATACCTATTGCAACGGGTGTGCAAAGCTTGTATGGCCGATTCCGACAAGTGCTATCGGGCTGAGAAATGAATCCAAGCTTAGAGTTTGAAGTGGTTGTACCGTATACGGTACAAACCGCTCCATAGGGGTTAACTTTCAAGAATTTGTAGGCAACACACCAAAAATAGGCGAGACGTGTTTCTGTTAAACACCACCACCACCTTAAACACTGACCCGCATACAGTTGACATCCTGAGCAGTGAGACCATGACAGAAACAGAAGCTGTGCAACAATCAAACGACTTTCTTCAAACCCTCCTGCAATAATTTTCAAAAGTCTTGCAATATAAGATGGTTCTCTGTCCCCTAGGGGAGGGGCCTCCCCCACTCCCCTCCCCACCCCCCTCTCCCCCCGCCCACCACACAGGCCCCTTCACGCCTTCCTCAACGTCTCCAAATACCCCCTTAATTCTTCGACTTCCCTCCCCACCGCTCAGATACAGCCACCCCTCCACTCACCCGGCCATGGCTGCTTCTCCATCTTCTAGAGTTTTTTGCTTTGCACCTAGCTTTTTTTCTAGATGTCACCCTGCTGAAAAGTGGGTTGAGCCCCTTTGTGGGCGCGCTATAGCAGAGGGAGTAGCCCCTGGTATTTTCACTAGCCTGCTTTGCAGGGATACCGCACTCTCAGGACTTTGTCCCCTTTGCTAGCGTAAATGTTTTATCATTATTGCGCAAACGTCAACGTGACGTTAATGAACATCGGTCCGGACATTTTAGCTCGCAATGGGCTAGTGACAGAAAGGGAGAACTGAGGGTATATATATAAGGTATATATATGCACGATATGCCACAGAAAACACAGTGCCGGGTGCTCGGAAACGGAATAGCATAAACTAGGAAGACATACGGACTGACTGTCTAACTAGAGCAGGCTAAAGTGACGGAGACACGGTCACGTGTGACACATGCCACACACAGTGAGGGGTGACGCAAGGAGAAGCAAGCCCCCATACAGTGGGGGGGAAATCGGCTTCCCCGTGACACCACCTCACCCCGAAGGTGTGAGTGGCAATCCCAGAGCAAGCAAACCCTAAAACCTAAACCCAATGTTACTTTATGTAAGAGTTCAACAAAGGGCCCATTGCGGCCAGCTTACAGCTAGCAAGATGCGGGTAAACTCTGCACGAAGCTAATTGTGGCTAAGGTTAAAGCTAGTTGGTTGCAGTCGGTTGCGATGTGATCGTGCTCTCACTGAGTGGTGGCGGCGGTGTTCTCGAAGATGTCGAGGGGCATCCAGGCGACGAATTAACCAACCCCTGTGCGGTGCCAGAGCCAAAAGTAGCCTGGCACCACCAGAGCGAATGCGTCGATGAGAAGGGGTTGGGGAGGTGGAAGGTGAAAAATGCGGTAAGGGGGCGCGATTGAGCGCATTGGTAATGGCTCGAAAGGAACGATGGTGAGGGGCGAAGTGGGCGTGGCAACATCACCACACACCACTAGATGGTGAACAGGTGGGGCGCAAGGCGAGGGCGAAGGGAGTGGAGGGACGAAGTCGAAGGAGTCAAAGCACTCGTTGTTGATGGCGAACGCGATGGACTCGAGTTTGGTGCTTGGCGCGTAAGCACCACCAAGCACCACCAGACCACAACCAAAGGGGAGATGTTCTCGTCGAAGCGAGTCCAGGGCAGACCGAACCGCGGCCATACGCGCACGTTGGTGCAGCGAGGCCATGATCCCCGCGGCTGTAAAATCTGGAAGGCGCTTTGATAGGGTTTCGAGGCCTAAAGGTAATTTTTCGAAAAATTAACCAAATCAAGCGATGGAGAAGTCAAATTGGGCCAGTTTTCGACGGGGAACACGGTGGTCACGTCAAAAATGCCGTAAGGTAAGGCAGTTTTCCGGCAGCAGAGGCGCTGCTGGCCAGAGCGTTGAAGGACGCCAAAGGAAGTAGCCGGCCAAGGTGAAGGAATAAGAGGGAAAGAGGGAATTTTGGCCGAGGGAAAACGTAGGAAACCTTTCTCGTTGACGGTAGGCAGCCCACGTGTTGATTCAAGGAAATTCGGTTGCGGTGAATGGCGCCGTAACCGTAAGGGACTTGGAAGGAAAATAAGTGGCCAGGGTGAAGGAATAAGAGGGAAACAGGGAATTCTGGCCCAGGGAAAACGTAGGAAACCTTTCTCGCTGACGGTAGGCAGCCCACGTGTTGATCCAAGGAAATTTGGTTGCGGTGAATGGCGCCGTAACCGTAAGGGACTTTTGAGGGAACTCTAGAATTGGCAAAAAACCAAAGCGAGTTGATGCCTACCGAAACACCACTCAGCGTGAAGTGGGTCGATAACCTGACAGAAAGGGAGAACTGAGGGTATATATATAAGGTATATATATGCACGATATGCCACAGAAAACACAGTGCCGGGTGCTCGGAAACGGAATAGCATAAACTAGGAAGACATACGGACTGACTGTCTAACTAGAGCAGGCTAAAGTGACGGAGACACGGTCACGTGTGACACATGCCACACACAGTGAGGGGTGACGCAAGGAGAAGCAGGCCCCCATACAGTGGGGGGGAAATCGGCTTCCCCGTGAGCTAGAATGTTCGGACCGAAGCCTCCATTCGGGGAAAAGCGATTGAAAGTTGATTTTTTCTTGAATAACTTCCATTCTAGGTCATTTGGAACTGCGCGAAAAAGTGCAGCTCTAAAGGACCTATCTATATACACGCACATTCATGCTTTGAAACACGACAATGGAGTTTTTCAGAGCAAGCAATTCCGTGTTGCGTCCGAATTTTAGGCGGTCAAAATGAGGTCTGGGCGCAACAATCGAGTTCACGTCTGGGTTTGGCGGATCACAGTGTTAAGAAATCCGGTTGCGCCCCCTGCTACGCTAGTACTTAAGTACTAGTGTCCACGCAATCCGACGTGTAAGTGGTAGCTACCACCAGTCAACGACTAGCTACCACCAGCCGTGGATCTCTTTGCTATACATAATGTGTTGGACCATACTTAAGGGATGCCAACATTTGCTTAGCTACCACCAGCCCTTGGATGCTAAATATCGACATTGTAATAGTACTACTTGTATGAGATAGTTACTCCCCTTGGTTGCGAGTTGCAGTTGGTCTTGAAGTATGAAGATCTATAGATAGATCAGCGTCAGTAATTCAGTTGTAATCACGTCATTAGATTCGATGAAGGATGATGATGATGGATGCCGATGCCCAGCCGATGCCGATGCCGCACGCACCGCAGCGGACGAGAGGCAGACGCAGAGGGCATGGGCAGTCCATATTTCGATTTGCTTGCCGATCGGATCGGATGCCGCTGCCGCTGCATGCCGTTTGGTTGTGCCTCAAAACGAAAAGAAAACGATGTAGAGTTCGACTGTGTTCTCTACGTGACGCACCGTATCCGGTGTCTGAGACGAGACCCTGGAGATGATAATCATCTGTATCACACGCCAAAACCAAGGCATATGATATTATTATCACGGCAATAGCTTTCTATCCGCGCTCTGCTCTCTGCACGAGCTATTTACACTTTGAGGTGGACAAAACGTGGCTTTCTTTTAGTTACCGGCGCTGTTTTCGAGTAAGCTGCAGCAGCGTCGCAACAAAACTGTAACTGTGGGACAGGGCACCCCTATTTCCACTGTGGCTCCCTTCTCTCCATAAGAATAAGTTAGCAGAGGGCATCTGCAGACCACGATAACACGCAGCGAGTTAGTAGCATATCAACGCTTGCTGTCGTGGTTACGAAAGCTCCCTCAGACAGACCGGTGCTCATGTGCGTGAATGAAACCAGAAGTGATTCTGAACATAAGGCTCCATATTTCTTTCTCCTGAATAAATGTAGTGCGTGGAAAGAGCAGTATCCAAAGTGAAGAGAGCGGCAAAGGACTTCTAAACCGCATCTCCATGCTAGGGTTTACAGGGGTGCGGCTGTCACAAGATCATGGGACACACTTTTTGGTGTAATACAGTTCGACAATGCTTGAAGAGATAATTCGTGAAATCGTTTCGGCACACCACTACATTACCTACACCCAACTCGTTAACCTTTGTTCGCTTTAAGAATCTTGGAGGACCGATGGCTGCCGAGGATGTCGACTTCTGGCAAGGCAACTCGGTGCAAGTGCCTGATATGACCCTGCTGCAGGTGCGCCAGAAAACACTCAGAACGCTCGCCACATACTTCCCATGTTACTTTAATGTTAAAAGCACTGTGCATCCGAGGCCTCTGTCTGCGAGCCAAATTCTAACAAACGTGAAGGGCATGGACGCTGAAACCAGAAAATGACCCCGTCCATATACTCTCAGAGGGAGCGATGTAGATATTCCCGGTGAAGATTCTCTACGCCGTGATACTTTCCCCAGCGCGCCGTGAGAATATAGCATGTGGCATCTGTGAGCATGGTGGTGCAACCTGCCGCCTCCCCAGTGACCACAGTCCTCAAGGCAGACCACACCCTCGTCGCAACCAGCTTGTTAGTGTTCGATATATTTGACATTATTTTCTGTTTGACCAGGCGTTGACTGTCAGGAGCATCCTCGACACTCTGCAGAAGCGCTTCGAGGTGCAGAGCCCCTTTATCGCGTTCCACGGAGTGTGGTCCGTCTGGAGCTTAGGAACGAGTGTGGTCCGTCCGGAGCTCATGGGAAGCCAGCCTTAGGAAACACACCTGGAGATTTATTTTAGCTTCCCGTCCGCTCGTAATAACACGAAGGCTCCCTGAAAGACCTGCGGAGGGTGTGAGAAGCGGCGGGCTCGCACTCACATGTGTGCGGGGCGACGTGCGGAGGGTGTGAGAAGCGGCGGGCTCGCACTCACATGTGTGCGGGGCGACGTGCGGAGGGTGTGAGAAGCGGCGGGCTCGCACTCACATGTGTGCGGGGCGACGTGCGGAGGGTGTGAGAAGCGGCGGGCTCGCACTCACATGTGTGCGGGGCGACCTTGAACGGAGCTTGTCGAGGCGCAGGCAAAGTCGGCTGCAAACAAGCAACCCGAGCCTAAAGAGCAGTAGTTTCCCGCGTCTGACACCCTCTGAGGGTCGGCCTGCACACATGGCAGTACCCGCCCTCCGCAGGTCGGCCTGCACACGTGGCAGTGCTAGGCCCCCTGCTTCGGACACCCTCTGAGGTCGGCCTGCACACGTGGCAGCACGAGCCCGACGCTTCTGACACCCTCCGCAAGCACGGTTTCAGCTCCTCGGCTCCAAGCGCGCCACCTCTTTGCACTGGTCTGCTGCGACGTCTGCTGCGACGTTCGGCGTATTTTGTGAAACTTCGGATGTGAGGGTTGCGCTGCCTTGCTGGGGATGGCAGCGCGGGCTCGTCTACACGAGTGTGGGCGACATCATAGTGTCGGTCAACCCGTTCCGGCAGCCCAACTGCTATGAAGACACTATCAGATCAAGGTGAGGGACAGGAGGGGCTCACCACGCTACAGTGGGAAGAGGGGTGCGATCTCGAGCTTCGCGAGCCTGTGGCTGGCCATAGCAACCTGCAAACAGCGTGGTCGTACGCGTGTGCCCGGTGAGCCTTTGTGTGCATGCTCGCATTCAAGGGTGGACTTCTTTCCGATCTGTGTGCGCGCACGCGCATTTTGCCACAGAGGACTCCTTTCGTGGGTGATGGAGTACTTGTGAATGGAGGTGGCTGCTTCCCGGCATTGGGACCTGGGACGCGGGAGTGTTGTGTCAGACTGCGGTCTGGCTCCGCGTGAGCGCGGCCTCGATCACCGCTCCAGCTTGCGGCACTTCCAGCCAGACAGTTTGGGCGTCAACTTTCGTCAGCAGTGGGTGAGCCTGTCCTGGTGCTGGACCTGCGGCAGATATCTGAGGATAGAGCGAAGTGAAACCATGCCTCCTCACGCGTACCAGTGCGCCACGAATGCCTACCTCCGTATGCTGAAGTCGGGCAAGTCGCAGCAGATCCTGATTAGTGGGGAGAGTGGCGCTGGCAAGACCGAGGCCACCAAGGTGGGCCTCTCGCTCGCTCCGCCCTTTTCTAATAGCCACTTGCCGCGTCCGTGGTGCCAGTGAGCCGCTCATTCCTCCTATGCGAAGACGAGGTGTGCTTCGTGCTGAGAGAGGGGGATGGGGGCCGGGGGGGGAATGCCAGATCATCATGACTATGCTAAACGAGCTCGGCATCGCTAAGGCAAAAGATACCTGCAGGTAGGACACGCTGCATGGTGCCCAGGTGCCCAGGGGCAGCCTGGGTGGGGCGTATGCTATTTGAAGACGCGCATATTTGGGGGCTACAGGAGAGCTCAGCCGATGTAGCATATCGGCCGTAAAACTACATGCAGACACGCCGTGGTGCGGGTTGATGCAGACACGCCGTGGTGCGGGTTGATGCAGACACGCCGTGGTGCGGGTTGATGCAGACACGCCGTGGTGCGGGTTGATGCAGACACGCCGTGGTGCG
>LGRX02022668.1:0-20373 GCA_001247695.2 Cymbomonas tetramitiformis | reverse complement strand
GCAGACATGCTGTGGTGCGGGTTGATGCAGACACGCCGTGGTGCGGGTTGATGCAGACATGTTGTGGTGCGGTTGGGGAGATTTGCCTTGGCTGATTTATTCGCCTTGAGGGTACGAAGTTCTGATCCAGGAGCTTTGGCTGGCCAGTCAGGAGCTTTGGCTGGCGGGGTTTTGGCGCCAGCTTGCACGGGGAAGGGGAGAGGCTGCGTCCTCGGAGTGATGATGATTGGTTGGGGAGCGGAGAAGCTTTGTTCTCAGGGTGAACTTAGTGGGGGCGGGGGCACTTTGTCTTGGGGCTGGCCTTGGGTGCATGGGAGAAGGTGGCTTTGGTGACGGGGCGCCGTTAGTGTGCAAGGAGGGGGTGAAATCGTTGCCCGAGGGCTGACATTGGGGTGGAAGGAGGGGGGGAGGAGGCTTTGGCCTGGGGCTGATGTTGATGGGGTGGATGGATGGGTGGTTTCTGCCGCAGTGAGATTGCCTCCAAGGTGATGAACACGAACCCGGTGCTCGAGGGCTTTGGCAACGCGAAGACGGTTCGTAACAAGAACTCAAGCCGCTTCGGAAAGCACATGGAGATGCAGTTTGATGCCGCTGGGTGCGTGGTCGGGGTGCACTTCAACCAGTACCTCCTCGAGAAGTCCCGCGTGGTCTCCCAGGTGCGCGCCGGGAGCCCTCTTGCCGCCACTCACCTGCCTCCTTCGCCAGTCATCGGCGAGCTTCCTCGAGTTAGCGGCGCCTTCTCTGTCTCGTTCCCAGGGGCAGTCGCGGGTGCCCAGAGCGCTCGCGAGCTTCTCTCTGAGCTCTGCGGCCTATCCTCGCGGGAGCCCGCAGAGTTCCGCCCCACCTCCGAGGGCGCCTGGTGCTTGCACAGGGGGGTGAGTGGAAGGACAGGAGGACACACAGCACGGGGCATGCCGAAGAGCGAGGGGGTCTAGACCGGACCCATTAGGATAAACCGTTCATTCTTAACAGTGGGAATTATCTGAATCTGACAGTGCATATACGATTCCAGAGATCAAGATACGACACAAGGTACAAAATACTTACAAAATACGATAAAACACCATCGTCGCTCCCAAGGAATCTATTCGGACCTTCCGATGTAAAAACATTGGACGGTTTATCCTAATGGGTCCGATCTAGGGTACACGGGAGGCCAAATGATGCGATAATCGGAAAGGGGAGACGGGGGAGGTGGAGGGGGTGCGAGGGAGGCCTGATGATGCGATCCTGGGAAAGGGGGCACGGGGGAGTTGGAGGAGGTGCGAGGGAGGCCTGATGATGCGATCCTGGGAAAGAGGGCACGGGGAGTTGGAGGGGTGCGAGGGAGGCCTGATGATGCGATCCTGGGAAAGGGGGCACGGGGGGAGGTTGAGGGGTGCGAGGGAGGCCTGATGATGATCCTGGGAAAGGGGGCACGGGGGAGTTGGAGGAGGTGCGAGGGAGGCCTGATGATGCGATCCTGGGAAAGGGGGCACGGGAGGTTGAGGGGGTGCGAGGGAGGCCTGATGATGCGATAATCGGAAAGGGGGCACGGGGGAGGTGGAGGGGTGCGAGGGAGGCCTGATGATGCGATCCTGGGAAAGGGGGCACGGGGGAGTTGGAGGAGGTGCGAGGGAGGCCTGATGATGCGATCCTGGGAAAGGGGGCACGGGGGAGGTGGAGGGGGTGCGAGGGAGGCCTGATGATGCGATCCTGGGAAAGGGGGCACGGGGGAGGTGGAGGGGGTGCGAGGGAGGCCGACGGACGCGGCGGCATGTGCGGGATGGGCGAGGCCTGGGATGCATGACGGGACGCAGGGCAAGAGCAAGGACGAGTCGGGTCTGACCTGATGCGCAGTAGCGGCGCTCAGTGGAAGCGGGCGGGTGTGGACTGGAGTGTGGCAGAACCCGGAAGAGCGCAACTACCACATCTTCTACCAGCTGTGCAGCGCCCCGGCAGACCTGAAGCAATCTTTAGGGCTGGCGAGTGCCGAAGAGTATACCTACCTCAACTCCAATTCAACGCAGGTCCGCACGTCTCTCCCCACGGCTGTGATTAAAATGACCTTCGAGCGCGCCAGCACTCGGTGGGCGTCACTTGCAGCTGTCATCACGGAGATGCCGAGCAAGAGGGGGGGTTTGGGATGACTCCAGATTGAAGGGGTGGATGATGCTGAGGAGTTCCGCATCACGAAGGTGCGTGTGGTCGTGTTTACCCCCGGCCTCCCCCCAAGATGATTGGCCGAGGGCGTGGACCAGCGATTCGGGTGGCAAGCCAAGCCCCTGCGGGGGAAGTGTTGGCTCAGGGGGCGGGGCGGGGGCACCGTTTTGAGTGGCAGGAGGCCCTGCGCCGCGTTGAAGTCTCCATCGAGAGTGCTCCAAGCATCTGAAAGGGGAGGGGGAGGGGGGAGGGGTTGGCAGGAGGCCATGCGGCGCATCGGGGTGTCCAACGAGAGTATGGACAGCATCTGGAGGTGCGGCGTGCACATTTATTCGCGGCTCATAGCACGGCCCCCATGAGCGGCTGCTCGATGTTCCAGTGATGGGCAGTAGTCGCCCCCCCTTCGGGCTCACAGTGGCGACACGTGGCCGCGCTGTGCGCCGTAGCCACTCGCGTTGTCGACACTGAGATTGGCTGAGCGCAGCGTGCCGTGCGACGGTGGGAAACGCCAGGGCAGACGCATGCGCACAGCTCGGCAAGGGCTCCGTTTTCTATACATAACTAAGTAGTAAAAACACAAGCGGGCGCGCCACGAGGTCAATCAGCCCACGGAGGCTGCGATGAGCCGCTGACGTGGCGCCGTCCACCAGCGGGCAGATGGGAAGCTTTGCCCTCATCAGTGATAACAGGCTCATCCGAGTAAACTGAGCTGCTCCCCCTCGCGCTGATGCGATCCGGGGCCATTTCGCCTGCCTGGGAAGCTGGTATTCACAGGCCGGGCTTGGGCGCTGTCCTGCACCCTGGCAGTGACGGAGCTGAGGGTGACCGGCAGGTGCCTCGCTGCCATCCTGCACTTGGGGAACGTCCAGTTTGCGGAGCAAGGGCAGGGGAGTGCCATTGTGGCCGGGGATTGGAAGAAAGTGGCGGAGCTGCTTGCTGTGCCGGCCGACAAGCTCCAGGACACGCTGCTCCTCGTGTCCAAAGGTGCGCCCCCGAGCCCCCTCTCCGCGACGCGGCGCGGCCACTTGGCAGAAGCTGCCCGTCGGCAAGAAAGGTTTGCCGGCCTGCAGCATGACGCAGGTGCGGTATCTGCCGATTCAAATACTACCACAGATTCCCTCGGTGCGGTCATTGCGACTGGTCATCGTCACATCATCATCGCCGTAGGTACTGGGAACAGAAAGCAGCTGCTCCGCAGGTGTTGTTAGTGAGAGCATTTTTTTGATCTCCCAAGTTTTTCCCCACCGCCCTCGATGCCGAGGCTCGAGAGCTGCCGCCGGTTGAGTGGTCGTAGTTTGGGGCGAGAGCCACAGCTGGTGGGATAAGGGGAGGAGGTGAGAGCGAACCGACCCTAAAACCCAAAACCCCCAAAAACCCTAAAACCGACCTTGTGTGCAGCTCCGCAGCCTGGTCGGGCTTCAACCTCAGGCTTGTGAGGCGGGTCGGAGCCTGGTCGGGCTTCAACCTCAGGCTTGTGAGGCGGGTCGGAGCCTGGTCGGGCTTCAACCTCAGGCTTGTGAGGCGGGTCGGAGCCTGGTAGGGCTTCAACCTCAGGCTTGTGAGGCGGGTGGAGCCTGGTGGGCTTCAACCTCAGGCTTGTGAGGCGGGTCGGAGCCTGGTAGGGCTTCAACCTCAGGCTTGTGAGGCGGGTCGGAGCCTGGTAGGGCTTCAACCTCAGGCTTGCGAGGCGGGTCGGAGCCTGGTCGGGCTTCAACCTCAGGCTTGTGAGGCGGGTCGGAGCCTGGTCAGGCTTCAACCTCAGGCTTGTGAGGCGGGTCGGAGCCTGCATTCGGACCACCTGTGGCCAATGGCGATTGAGCGGTGCTTCGACTTTGAACCGCGCTGCCTGGGTGTTACCATGGGACTGGCGAGCGTTTGGGGCAGGGTGCCCAGCTGTCAGAACTGGCATGACTGCCGGCTCACACTTCGCTCTGTTCGCGATGCTCACTTGGCGGTCACCGCGTGAGACTCTGGAAGCCCCGCGCCACGTGCGGCTGGAGCGCGTCTGCTCGCCTTCCGCCTCATTCCTGGCAATCGATAAGCCATCCAAAACAGCTCAAGTCAAAATGTGCCCATCAAGCCCGCGGCGCACCAATCAAAACACGCCAAGCCCGCGGCGCACCAATCAAAACACGCCAAGCCCGCGGCGCGCCAATCAAAACACGCCAAGCCCGCGGCGCGCCAATCATGGTGCCCCATGCTGTGTGGAGTGGTCGTAAGGACAACCGTGGCTCAGAGCGCTCCAAAGGTGTAGTCGGCCGTGCCCTGCACCTCCACGTCCTTGGATCGCGCATGCGGTCATAAAAGCGGCAACAAGGCACAGCGGTGGCGCGCTGCTCAGGCGTCCTCAACCACTCTCTCTCCTCGGTCCCCCCCGGGCCCACGGCTAGAGCCCTTTTCCAGCTTTCGCAGCGACAAGCGTGCTGCCTTGTCATGCCTTGTCATGCCCTGCCATTCCCTGTCCACCCTCTGCATGGGACCCCCGGTGCCCTGGAGCCACCAACCGACCTCCAAGGGAAAAGGCCCACGTGTGGCATCTTGGGAGCCCGCGGTGTGTCTCCGCCGTTGTTGCGCTCTCTTGTGTACCCCACCACCTTCGATTCTTGCTTCTCAGTCTCAGTCCCCGACAAGATGCCCGAGGCCACAAAGTATGCAATGTTCAGTGCCGGCTGCGGAATCACAACTGCCACTGCGTGCTGACTCGGTGGGGGAATGTGTGGCCACGGTGGCGGGGGTGCGGTGATCATGGGACTCACCAGGCGGTGGGAGGATGTCCATCTACCGGGTAAGGCCTCGTCCCTGCACCTGTCTTGCGACGCTCGTGCGCGAAGCGGCGGTCAGTCAGGTGCACGTGGTCGCGCATTTTGGAGAATCGGCCCACTTCCACGCCAAGCACGAACCCTGTCATTCTTCTTGTCATTCTAATTATTTCGCTCGAGTTCAGACGCATACCGCCCAAGTATATAACTCTTATTTTTCAAAAGTATCTCAGGGTCGGATATGAACGTGTGTATAGTTGTTTCCTGTCTCGCGCGCGGACAAATACCTGTTACATACCTGTTACATGATCAATTTCCGTTTTTGGTTCGGATGGAAGCAAGCGAAGGTCTCGAGGCTGTGCTGAGGAGCCCTGGCTCCAAATGTAACACAACCCTGGCTCCAAATGTAACACAACCGCGCGAAGCGGCTGCGCTGAGCAGAAGGACGGTGGGAGGACCTGCAGTCTCCAATGGATCCGAAGGCAGCGGCATCGAACCGGGACGCGCTTTGCAAGCACTTGTACAGCGTCATCTTTGATTGGCTAGTTTACAGGTGCCAGTCCCCCCGGCGCAGGGCGCGGGCGCCTGCATCGCCTCGCCACAGCGCGCTCTGTAACTTGCGCACCATGCGATCCGGCTGCGCAGCTTGACGGGGACGGCGGATGTGCCGCAGCATCAACCTGAGTCTGAGCTCGCCACACTTTACGGCGTCGGTGGGAGTGCTGGACATCTTCGGGTTCGAGTGCTTCAAGCTGAACTCCTTCGAGCAGCTCTGCATCAACTACTCCAACGAGACGCTGCAGGACCTGTTCATGCAGCACGCCTTGCGCATGGAGCAGCAAATCTACGTCAAAGAAGGCATCCCTTGGTGCGGCACTCTGCCTCCATCGCCCATCGTCCTCCGTCAGATCTACCACAAAAGAAGGCATCCCTTGGTGCTGCACTCTCCCACCATCGCCCATCTTCCACCGTCAGATCTACGACAAAAGGAGGCGTCCCTTGGATCATCCCTCTGCCTCCATCGCCCATCCTCCTCCGTCAGATCTACGACAAAAGGAGGCGTCACTTGGATCAGCCCTCTGCCTCCATCGCTTCCTGCACGCCCACGTGCCGTTGCCCCCCCCCCCTCGCCTGGCGCCGCGCACCACTCGGGGCTCCCCGGCTCCTTGGCACAAGACGCGGCTTCGAGAGTTGAGAGGCACGGCGAGAGCTTGCTCGCGCCAGACGGGCGGTGAAGGCCTGGTGGGGATTGGGCGTGGGTGTGGCTGGACAGGGAGAACGTGGAGATCAAGGAAGGCACCGACTGCCTGATGCTGCTCACGGGGGAGCCTGGGCCCCGGTGAGCCTTCGCCCCGAGTTTACTGAGCCAGGCTGGCACCAGCCTCACAATGGTGCTCATCGCCCATCTGGGCCTTACATTGCTTCAAATAAGATTGCCTCCGCCGATTGGCAGATGAGCACCCCCTGCACTGGCGCCCGCAGGGTGCCTAGCCTCCACCGTGTGCAAGGGGGTCTGCGAGACTGCACGAGGTGCGAGGGGGTCTGAGAGCACAGCAGCCGTCTTGTCTTGCCACAGCTAGGGCGCGCGCCGCCACGAAGCGGCGTGCACTGACAAGCCGGGCGGTGTTGACGGGGGGGCGGGGGAGGTTGGGTTGGGGCTGCGATTGGGTGCAGGGGGAAGCCAGGGATTATGGGCCTGCTGGACGAGGGGTGCCGCATCAACAGCACGGACGAGTTCGTTGTGCAGAGCTTCCACGCGGCTTTCCGCAGCCACGCCTGCTACGAGGAGCCCAAGCGCAACAGCGCCGCCGACTTCGTCGTGAAGCACTACGCCGGGCCGGTGATCTACACCATCGATGGGTGCGTTGCCCGACGTGCCGCCCCGTATTCCTCCCACCGTGCGCACCGCTCCCACGTCCCCGGGCGTCCACGTGTCCTCGGAGCAGCGGCCCGCCTCCGCCGGCCGGCTCCGGGGGCTGCCGGGGGAGAGCACTGAGGCCATGCGCGGCCCTGGTGGGGGCATAGGCAGCGCCTGTGCGGCAAAGCAGTGTGTTGCGGACTCCATGTGGGGGCATTCCCATACACGTAGGAGAGGCTGTGCACGCCAGCGCGCTGTTGGACATTGCTGCTGCTGAGGGCTCGAGTACTCCTTCTCCCTCTGATTCGTGTTGAGCGCCTCCGCTCCGGTGTTGTACCCTGCGAGCGCGAGTGACCGTCCTCGCGGCTGCAGGTGCACGGAGAAGAACAAGGATCAGGTGAGCTCGGACCTGGTGAACCTGCTGGAGAAGCAGTGCCAGCACAAGATCGTGGCGCAGATCCAGAAGAGCCTCCTCGCCGCTTCCAAGCAGGTGCGCCGCGCACGCCACTGCCCCGCGAGGTGCCTGCTGCGGCGCCGGGTTGGCTCAATTTGCCGAGCCACCCGCACACCGGCTGTGCGGACACGAGCCCTCGAGCGGAGCAGTGTGATCTCTGCGGCGCGATCGGCAGCTTCCATTACATATATATACATCGTTGTGTATCCTTGTATACATATATATATATATATGTATACAACGTTGTGTATCCTTGTATACATATATACAACTTTGTATATCCTTGTATACATATATATATATATATACAACGTTGTGTATCCTTGTATATATATATACAACTTTGTATATCCTTGTATACATACATATATATATATACAACGTTGTATATCCTTGTATATATATATATATATACTTGTATATGTATATATATATATACAACGTTGTATATCCTTATATATATATATATATATATACAACGTTGTATATCCTTGTATATGTATATATGTTGTAGCGAGAATGAACCACTAGCGAGAATGTACCAGTAACACCCTATGGTATAAGTCAATTGAATTGGATATAAATACTTATCATATCTAAAGAGCTAGTTATGAGGGCAGTGATAAGACACCGCATTTAAGTCAAGGTAGGTAATAAAATGTATATTTTGCAGCTATATTGTAAGCTACGGCTAACGGTATTATTTTTTAGCAGCACGGGCTCAAATGCAGCAAGCGAGACAAGAACGCGTCTACCTGCAAGCCACATCACGCGAAAAGGACAAAAGGTCAGCACAACATAACTGCAGGAACATGCCACAGGGCTGTGCGTGTGCACCATACACTGTTGGTAGTGCTCAAAGGCTCTTGGTTCAATATTCACAAATTGGCCACACCCAGAAATCCCGGCCGGGTACGGCATATCACATCATGCCACGAGGCGGTGCGTGTGCACCATACACTGCTAGTAGCACTCAGAGCTTTTAGTTAAATGGAATCGGGATTGCACCTGGAATTTTGCTTCGCAAAATCTGAACAGCTCCGTCGGCCCCTACCTACACTCCACAGGTCAGCCCAACCTGCGACATCGCACAAGCAAAATTGAACGTCGAAATTGACAGCCCCGACGCCTGTATATGTATACACACAATGGAGGTGTATATATCAGCAGGCCGATGGCTTAGGTACATACCTGATATCATCGTGTAGACGCAAAACCTACGTACGAAAATAAACACTGACCAAAGGTGGCGCGAGCTTTTGCACGGCGATTCTCTTTCCCCTCGAAACCCCTGGGGTTCACAGTTTTGCCACCTCTGAGAAACCGAGAACGAAGCAACCTCAATCTCAGCAAAAATCATAAGGCAATGATATGAACCACAAAAGAAAACACATACACTGCAGGTAAGTTATAAGAAGGAAGAAAGAATTATGAATTTCAGGCTGCACAGTAACTAATACAGCCAGCGCAGGAACTTCTGTAGAACTAGATGCAGTCCGTTCGCCTCCTGGTCCTCGTGTCACAAGACGCCTTTCATTAGTATTCTCTACACAGTATCGAGTATGAGTATCGAGCCTCGCTTGCCCGCATGCCCCTTCGCCTTCGCTTGCGAGTTGTGACGTTCACGCTGCGACGTTGCGACTCGGTGGAAATAATCTCAAATCTGTACATTCTGAACTCAGAACTCAGAAATGAAAAATGCAAAGCGTCGAAGAATGTTGAGATTTTAACTTTAGATAGTTTAGTGGTACTGTTAAAGTGACAAGTGGACGTCTGAATATAAATGCAAAAATGTCTAAAAGGTTACGTTTATAGGCAGTGTACATTATGGAGGTTGT
Organism: Cymbomonas tetramitiformis; assembly: GCA_001247695.2. Taxonomy (NCBI): domain Eukaryota; kingdom Viridiplantae; phylum Chlorophyta; class Pyramimonadophyceae; order Pyramimonadales; family Pyramimonadaceae; genus Cymbomonas; species Cymbomonas tetramitiformis. The sequence continues at coordinate 11,322 of LGRX02022668.1, read as the reverse complement.
GATGTACATAAAATAGGTTTGGTACATTCTAGCTACAACATATATATATATATACATATAACATCACATCATTGGCGTTGACGCCTTTATCCCCGCACGTCATGCTATTGCATCCATCTCAACCAACTTCTGTGGGACTGCTGGCCAGAGCGCGCCTATGTCGCATGTGCGCTGCCGTCAGATCATGCATGACTCCGCCGCCAGTCTGCGTGATGCGCGGCAGCTGAGCGCAGTGCAATGCCGGTGCTTCTGACTCGTCATCACTGAACCCCATTTGCTGCTCATCACTCGCGTGCCGCGTCTTAGTAGTGCTCAGGCTCAGTCTGGCTGCCCGGCGCAGTGCGAATGCTGCTAATGCAAGGCTGGTTGCGGGCGGCGGGTGGGGGGCCGAAATGTAGGCGGGGAAGAAGCCTCAAACACTGGGCGCGCTTCAAGGGGTGTCACTAGAGACGCTGAAGGACCGCTTGACGCAGTGCGACTGCCACTACATCCGCTGCCTCAAGCCTAACGCGGTGACTGCCCTTACTCTTACTCCCCCGTCTCCTTCGTCAGGCCCCCTGGTGTAGCAGTGGTAGCGCTTTCCAAGCCTATCGCTAGCGCGCCTTCGCCATGGGGCCCAAATGCCCGACCTCGTGTCCCCTGGATTCATTCTGACGCATTGGTCGTCACTCCTTGAGTCATTCTATCTCCCCTCCTCGCGGCCCTCCTCACGGCCCTCCTCGCGGCTCCAAGGAAGGATGCTGCACAGTTCAGTGCAGCTCGGCTCAAGGTAGGGGTCGGGATGGGGGTGGGACAGGAACTGCAACCGCACAAATTCGATGCCGCTATGATGACGGAGCAGCTCAAGTACAGGTCAGCATGCCCCATCCAGCATGGCACTGCCTTCCGGGCCGAGGACGAGAAGCGCCCCACTCCCTTCCTCCTCTCTGCACGTCACCGTACGCCCACGCCAGTGTGCTGTGCGCTTCCGCTGCCGGTGCCTGACGCCAGCTGCCGGGGTGGCGGGGGAGGGGGTCTGACGCGTCGCTCAGTGGTGTGCTGGAGACCATCATGGTGCGGAGGCTTGGGCTGCAGGTCCGGCCCCCGCCCGTCCTAGAATCTGGGCGCGCAGGTTGTTGCCTATTCTGATGGAAGTTTGAACGCAGTGAGGGTCCACGGGTGCACGGGCAAGGGAGGGCAGAGAAGTGCGCGCTCATAGTGGGCGGGGGGGCGTTGCTGGCGATGGGGGCAGATACGAGTGCCGCACGACAACTTCATCAACTCCTACCGATGTTGCTTCCCGCAGCTCCAGCTGAACCCCAGCCAACCAGCGAGCAGCCAGGCGGAGGTGAGCTTCGTCTGTCGTATGGCGATGACGGCCTCTTCGCCTCCAGAGGGCCGCGAGCTCTCTCTCTCTCTCTGCCAGCGCCCTCTGTGCCTGCCGCCATACGCCGGGTGCCGCAGAGAGTGTGGTCGAGAGGCGTCCGGGCGGCTGCATTTGGGGCGCCTCCGGGGAGGAAGTTCCGAGGCTAGATGGGGCAAACCACACGCGACTGGCGCTGCGAGATCCTCTGGCTTTTCAAGGCTCTACCCTTACACTGAGCTGCAACCACACGCGACTGGCGCTGCGAGATCCTCTGGCTGCTCTACCCTTACACTGAGCTGCAACAAACTGCGAGATCCTGGTTTTTCTGCCTCTACCCTTACACTGAGCTGCAACAAACCACACGCGACTGGCGCCATGCAGATCCTGGCTTTTCTGCCTCTACCCTTACACTGAGCTGCAACAAACCACACGCGACTGGCGCTGCGAGATCCTCTGGCTTTTCAAGGCTCTACCCTTACACTGAGCTGCAACAAACTGCGAGATCCTGGCTTTTCAAGGCTCTACCCTTACACTGAGCTGCAACAAACCACACGCGACCGGCGCTGCGAGATCCTGGCTTTCAAGGCTCTACCCTTACACTGAGCTGCGAGATCCTGGCTTTTCAAGGCTCTACCCTTACACTGAGCTGCAACAAACTGAACCCGAGCTCGCCTCCCATCACTCCACAGCCTGTTGCCTACGATGCTGGGGCCAGGCCTGGGCAAACTGGCTGTCTGTTCCAGGGCCCGGGGCGAGCTGGGTGTGAGTCCTCGCGCCAGGCGTGGGCAAGCTGGCTGCCGACGTGCTGACATGGCCCGCCCGAGGCAGCGACAAGCGTGGATGCCGGAGGAGCATTGTGGGTGGTCAGCCAAACGCTGCGTGACGGGACATGCAGGAAATCATGAAGGGCTTCAAGTTGCCCGCGCACATTTGGAAGGTGCCCCCCATCCCCACCCCCTGCCTGCTCACCCGTCCGCTCTGTGCATGCCAGCAACGGCCTGCTGTTGTACAACGAGGTCCGGCGTGCATTTGTGGTAGACGCCGGCCCGAAACGAGGATAGCGTCATGCACAACAATGTCAGCCGTTGATGCACACATGTGCCGCCAATGCTGCATGAGACGCATACGGTTGACATGATAAAATTGACCCTAAGCTAGGCGTAACAGGGCGATGGACCCTGAGGTAGACGTAACAGTGCAGAGCACAGCTGCGATGCCCGCGCCTGTGTACACGGGGGCGAGGTGCAAGGTGGTCGTGGTGATTGGTCCCCGGGGGCTGGGGAGGGGGTGAGCTGCAGGTCGGGAAGACGCTAGTATTCCTGAAGGACGCCGCCACGCTCATCAAGTTGGATGATCTGAGAGACCATGCCATCTCCAAGTACGTCGTGAGGATCCAGGTGAGCCTTGCGAGGCGCGCACCGTCTCCCGCAGCTGTGACACTTCTGTCCCGCGTGCCGCACTCCTTCGATTCTGCCCACCTTCCGTCCCGTGCCGGGGGCTGGACGCTGCAGGCGGCTGGCCAGGCCTCTTCGCGGGGCGCGGGCAATTAGAGCGATGTCCCAAAACGACCACTCCACTTCCTTCGCCACCCCTTGTTCCTCCGCCGTTGTGAGCATTCTTACCCCGGCGCAGCGGTAAGAGGGCTCCTTCTTCGTGAGTCCGTCCGTCTGAGTTGCTGCACTGTCCCGGACAACTCGCCACGTCAGCTACGCCCCACAGACAGGGTGAAGGGAAGTGCATGTGAGAGGGGAGAGAGCGCCAACGAGGCGCCTGCCTGAGGGAGCGCTCCCCGGCTGTGCCCGGCTCAGGCGTGCTGGAAAGGTCGCCAAGCGCGGAAAAGACGGCAGGAGTTCACCCGACTCGTCGTGCAGTGCCAGGCGGCCTGCCGGTGCCGGCTCGCGCAGCTGCACTTCAACCAGGTGCGCCGCGGCTCCCCCGCTCTCAAGCCTCCGGCCGCGCCCGCCGCGCCCACCTGCAAGTAGTGCTCAGGACCTATCCCCATTGCCCCCCTAGCCTCTCCCCCGCTGTAGAGTGCTCATTTTCAGTCGCCGCCTCCACCAGGCGAGCCTCCAGTCATCGGCCCTCCAAGATGGGGGGGATGGTTTCGAGGAGGATGCTCGATGCAAAGCATGGCGGGGGTGCGGGGGGGGGCTCCTTGCAGGCCATCTCAGCCATCCTTTCCATCCAGCGGTGCGCCCTCCGTCCTTGCCTCGAGCCGCTATCACCCGTTGGTGGTGATGAACATTTCAGAGTGTCCTCACTTTGGTTTTTGAATGTGCACTTGGGCCTGGCGCTGCAAAAATCTGGACCCTCGAGGGATCGCGCATCTCGGACGTCGAGTCGAGGGCTCTCTAGTGAGCAGCTGGCCCCTGATTGGACGTTGCGTCGAGGGCTCTCTAGTGAGCAGCTGGCCCCTGATTGGACGTTGAGTACAGGGCTCTCTAGTGAAGTATTGTTCGATTGGACGTCGAGCCGAGGGCTCTCAGTGAGCAGCTGGCCCCTGATTGACGTTGGTCGAGGTTTCTCTAGTGAGCAGGCTGGCCCTGATTGACGTTGAGTACAGGGCTCTCTAGTGAGCAGCTGGCACTTGATTGGACGTCGAGTCGAGGGCTCTCTAGTGAGCAGCTGGCCCCTGATTGGATGCTTTTGCTCAGTGAGCGTCGAGGAATGCGGTGATGGCTGTAGCTGAGCGGGTTGTGGATGCTATGGGCGCCTCTCCTACAGGAGCTATCGGGCCTCCAAGTTGCGGAAGTCGAAGATGACGAACTTGATCGATCCATTTCTACACCCCCCGACCCTTCAGGCACTTCAGGCGGATTTCCAGGTGCCCCCCTGCTGCCTCCGTGGGTCCTTGGCGAGTGACGCAGCGGGGAGAGAGATGGGAGCGAGGCGGCGCGGCGAGCCCAGAGGGGAACTGGCGCTGGCCCTCCGCAGCAGCGGCCGGCGCTGCGCGGGCAATCCAGGAGGGTGACTCGCATCGCTACCGCCCTTGCACAGCCTCCGGGTCAAGTTTCGCCAAGGCGTGGGGCGCTGGTGCTGGGGGACGCGGGGCCTGGGGAGGGGGGTGACAGTGGCCCACCGATGCCGGCGATTGGGACAATGTGGACGACCCGAGGGAAGAACACACCACCGTCATCCGCAGCCACACGCGCTCGCGCTGCCGCCAGAGCCTCATTCCAGATGAGAGCGGGGTGAGCTCCGCATCGTGGACACCCGCGCCTCTCAGGAGGGGGGGGGACTCAAATAGAAAAATGGTTGATTCCGACCCCAAATCGTAAATGTTGGGGTTTACGGAGCCACAATATTGATATGCCACGTGTCCATTGGTGAATGGTGCGATTTGAAAGCAAAATCCCGAAGAGCTGGTTTTTGGCCATTCTCACTTGAAAGTGGCCCATCAAGGAAATCGCTCCAAGGCAACAGGGTGAAAACGAGATGTCCAAAATGGCAAAGCTAGCTCCGGAACGATTCATTTTTTTATTGTGGCATACTTAAGATTGGATTTGCGCCGATTTTGCGACCTTCATTTCAAACCCTTGCCCCCAAATCGCCCCCTTTGTGAAGTTGGAGCAGAGCAGTGTTTTATGGATACTTCCCCCCAACACCACCACCACAACATATGTCTCCCCTCTTCCGGCCATGCTGCGCGCCTTGCCGTGCTCTTGCTCAGCGGGTGTGCTAACCCCCCAGACCCCCCTCCTGACCTGATGAACCTACCTTGGGCGGAAGGGAGGCCTGGACTTTGACCTGGGGACAAGGGGGGTGAAGGCATGGCGCTCCCATCAGGTGGTGGCAGGCCTCATCCAAGAGGAAGAGCAGGACCCGCCGACTTACTCCGGTGCTGTACCTTGTGCCTGTACTGTTCAATCCTGCCCCCTATCTGCAGCTCCCTCCCCGCCTTCCCCTGCGCCTTAGGTGTGAGCAGGCGATCCTTTCGTGCGCTAAAGCAGAGCGCATGCGGGAGGCGAGCAAGCACCCAGCGCAATCAGCGGGTCGGGGGAAGCGTGGAGCTGAGCGGCGCTCCCTCCGGTGCCCGCTAACGAAGGCTTCACCTTTTTGTCTGTTGTCTCTTTTCTGTGGGTTGTGGCCCAGCGAACGGGGCGTGGGACACGGCAGGTGACAAAGGAGGGCGCAGGGCACATGCGGGTGGAGCGAGCGTGGCCGATGTCGCACTGGAAGCCCTGCTACCTGGTCAGTGCCTCTGTATGGACCTCCTCGCGACCACCTTGTGCGGGGTTGAGGGTGGATGGGGCCTTCCATAGCGGCAGACTAATGGAGTGCTGTGCGCTGTCTTAAGGCGAGGAATCCACTAGATTCCAGGGCCAGAATCTGTCATCTCGGCGGCGGCTGCTTGCACGAGTTGGAGCGGTCGAACCAAAAGCCACATCGGAGAGACCGGTGCAGCTGATGGTCGGATCAAAAGCCACGTCGGGGAGATCGGTGCAGCTGATGGTCGACCGGGGTGCCACGTTAGGAGATCGCGCAGATGGTCGGACCAAAGCACGTCGGGGAGACCGTGCAGCTGATGGTCGGATCAAAGCCACGTCGGGAGAGACCGCGCAGCTGATGGTCGGATCAAAGCCACGTCGGGGAGACCGTGCAGATGATGGTCGGATCAAAGCCACGTCGGGAGGACCGTGCAGCTGATGGTCGATCAAAGCCACGCTGGGAGACCGGTGCAGCTGATGGTCGGATCGCCACGTCGGGGAGACCGTGCAGCTGATGGTCGGATCGGGAAAGCCACGCCGGGGAGACCGGTGCAGCTGATGTTCGATCAAAGCTACGTCGGGAGAGACCGTGCAGCTGATGGTCGGATCAAAAGCCACGTCGGGAGACCGGTGCAGCTGATGTTCGATCAAAGCCACGTCAGAGGACCGTGCAGCTGATGGTCGGATCAAAGCCACGTCGGGAGACCGTGCAGCTGATGGTCGATCGTTAGCCGTCGGGAGACTCGGTGCAGCTGATGGTCGGATCAAAGCCACGCCGGGAGACCGGTGCAGCTGATGGTCGGATCAAAGCCACGTCAGGGAGACCGTGCAGTTGATGGTCGGATCAGCCACGTCGGGGGAGACCGGTGCAGCTGATGGTCGGATCAAAGCCACGTCAGGGAGACCGGTGCAGCTGATGGTCGGATCAAAAGCCACGTCGGGGAGACCGCAGCTGATGGTCGGATCAAAGCTACATCGGGAGATCGGTGCAGCTGATGGTCGGGATCGGGCCACGCCGGGAGACCGTGCAGCTGATGGTCGGATCGTGCCACGTCGGGGAGACCGGTGCAGCTGATGGTCGGATCAAAAGCCACGTCGGGGAGACCGGTGCAGCTGATGCCATGCCCACGCCAGCCAGCCACAGTCGCCAGCACCGTGATCCTGTCAGCAGTTCAGCGGGGTGTGGACGTGCGCCAGGTGCTGGAGAAGGGGATCCTCGCCTGCTATGACAGCAAGGACCTCGGCGAGCTGTACTCCACCATTCCGCTGAGGGGCCAGCGCGTCGAAACCGTAGAGAAGACCAAGTCGGAGGTCACCTTCACGCTCATCCAGGTGGAGCCCCTCTCAGGCTGCAGATGCTGTGCACGTGGCTTGCTGCCCGTGCCTCTGCCCACCAGGGCCTAGGCTGCCGCAGCCCGCGAGCTTGGGGATCAGAGCATCTCAGAACCTCACCGATTTATCAGACAGGGGGCAGGGCTAACCGCTGAGCTGGGCTTCATCGTGCGATGGTAGAAGAGCGGGCAGAAACCCCTCAACCTCAGAGACTGGGTGGGAAGGGTGCTGGCGAGCAGGATGCAACGCCCTCGTCCCAGGGACGTGCCTTTCTGAGCAGATCCGTGACCACCAGGATGAAAGCAGGGAAGCAAACGTTCAAAGCGGCGGAGGAGAGCGGCGAGCTGGTAACACCCCCGCAGCGCCCCCTCAGCGCCCCCTCAGTGTGCCTGCACGCCCGGCGCTCCCCGGCTGCTTCCTCATCTTCTCCCCCGTCCCCATTGGCTGTTCAAAGCACAAGGCGGCGTGTGACCGGGCGGTGGTTGCTGCCCGCCCTCCCGCCGCCCTCAGTGCACTGGGCGCCCCTGGTGAACCCCCCTGCCGCCTCCCACCGGCCCCCTGCGAGACGCTGCAGGGCGAGTCCCCCCGCCCTGAGGTGCATCGCCCGGGCTCTGAAGATGTCCACGCCTGCTGCCGGGAGGGGGGTCCGCCCACAAGCAGGACATGAGTAAACTGAGCAACATGAAAAAAAACGGGAAGTCTCTGAAGCGCTCCTCCATCCTCGTGGACGTACGACCGCCTGCCCCGCCCCCCGCGCCCCTCCCCGACCATACCCGCATGCTGAGAGATGCCCTCTGCGGCGCCTCCCAGCTCTCAGCTCATGCTCTCGCCTTGGCACCGCCGATGCGGTCCCATTCGGGCAGGGTGCGCCACACCCACGTGCAGGGAGGCATGGCAGCCTGCAGCATGCCTCTGTGATCGACAGTGATGATGAAGATGCTGCTAGCCCGAGCCCGGGGTGCCTGCGGGGGGGTGCCTGCTGGGGGGTGCCTGCCGGGTGTGTGGGGGGCTCCTTGCACGATCCAAAATGATAATAATTGTCGTCATATATGTGATATGATGAATAATATTAACTGATAATTATTTATTATTTGTGAGTTATGTCGTCGTATCATGCCGGGTGTGTGGGGGGCTCTGCACAATCCAAAATGATAATAACTGTCGTCATATATGTGATATGATGAATAATATTAACTGATCATTATTTATTATTTGTGAGTTATGTCGTCGTATCATGCCGGGTGTGTGGGGGGCTCCTTGCACGGTACGACGAAAGGGCCGCGCATCTTCCCTCCCCCAAAGGCCGATGTCCATCCGAGCGCGAAGCGACCCAAAGGCCGCCACGCAAGCCGGCTGCGCCCCCCCCAGACCCCCCACCACGATAGGGTTCTGCGACCCCTTGATGAGGTTCGATGACCGCCCGATAGGGTTGGATGACCTCTCGATGATGGTCAATGCCCGCTCGATGCGCATTGAGGGTTTAGGGTTGTGGTGCATGATGATGAAACGCCTATAGGGTTTATTCGAATGTCGATATGTCGTCGATGATAATCATATCATCGACGACATATCTCACGCACTCGTATCGTGCAATGCACCTTGGGGGGCGCGCGAGCGGGGTCCAGGCCCGGGGGGCCTGTGGGGCGTGCGAGCAGGGTGCGTGACGGTAATGTTGTGTGTGATGCAGACGGAGAAGTGGGTGCCCGTGATTGAGGAATCCATCGAAGAGTGCAGCTTGGTGGGGCAGTGGGAGGACAGGAAGGTACGAAGGAGCTGCATGGGGGTTGGGCGGCGCGGGGGGCAGTGTGGCTAATGCGGGGAGGAGCTTCTTGCTGCTTCCGCTATGAGCCTTTTGAGCCCTTGGATCAGCAGATAATGAAGGAAGGGTGCCGTGCTCGGCGGATGTGGCGCTGCCTCACTGCAGCACCGGGGCCGTGCCTCCACTGGGAGGAGGCCTGGGGGCCATTCAGCGCCCGCCATGCGCCGCGGGCCTAGGGGGGCCAGGGGGGGGCTCCACCGAGCCCCAATTATCGGTGCGGAGGAGGCCTTGTATGGGGGTGCTTGGAGGCAGAACGGCGCATTGCTCGAGAGCTGCACGAGTCGGCTATCGAAATGATTCTCATGCGGCTCATTTATGGGCGGGGTGGTGGAGAGGAGGTGCGCAGCGCGGGGTGGGCAGCGGCAAGACGCCGCAGCGCGTCATCAAGGAGGGCCTCATGTTCAAGTCGCGCGACAGACGGAACTGGCAGCAGCGCTACCTCGAGCTCACGGTGGGGGGGCTGCTGAGATATTACGCGGGTGCGCTCCGACGCTGGCGTCTATCTCCGATCTCGGCCCTTCATCTGGATGCTGGCGTGCTCCTGCACACCTCAGATCTGAGTGTTAGCATCACGGCTCTGTTCCCTTGGTGGTTGTTTGCGCTTCTCTCCCATTTTCCCTGATTGCTTGCAGACCCCCTCGTTCTCACCCCCTGCGCTTCCTGGCTTGACACTTCACTGTCTCGCGTGGTCACTCTGCTTTCATTGTACCCTGCAGATGCTGACAGGGCGGCGGTCCGGGCCTGCCGGTGCCCAGGCGTTGGGGACAGGAAAACGCTGAGGGGTGTGCTGGACGTGAGCTATGCCACGGTGATGATCCAGGAGGGCCAGAAGGCGGAGGTGGGTCGCATCCGTGTGCTGCAAGTCTTGCCGCGCTCGGCGGGTCACTGCACCCTCCCACCTCCCGTCCCCCCTCCCAACTGCCCTAGCTCGGCTATGCTCCTGCATATCATGTCTTGCACTGTGCACCGATGAGATCTCCCGATCGCGGGGCGCAGCTTGATCGGAGCGCCTGGTGCGCGCGCCGTGGGTCCCCCGTTTCTCCGCGTGGCCCCCTTTAATCAAACCCCTTCAGCAACGCTCCGACAGTGCGCTGCGGTCTGAGAGCTCCCTGTCCCCGGTCCGCGGCGGTGCGGAGCAGAGCAAGCTGCTGGAGGTTCTGCACAGCCGGGTGAATGGCGAGATGGACGTTGGCAGGGTGCGCGCCCACTCAGCCCGAAGCGCCCTATGCCAAGGTGGCGCCCTATGCCAAGGTGGCAGGGTGCGCGCCCACGCAGCCCGAAGCCCCCTATGCCAAGGTGGCGCCCTATGCCAAGGTGGCAGGGTGCGCGCCCACTCATCCCGAAGCGCCCTATGCCAAGGTGGCGCGTGCTCATTATGATGATGGTTACCATTTCACTGCCATAAATAGTATTTCGATCAGCAGCAATGGGACGGGGGTCTGTAGGCTCCGAGGTCCGACCATGGGCGTGAGCCCTGGGTTGGAGGGGTGAGGGCTGGGGCGTTGTGTGGGACTTGGGGAGCTGGTGTCCCAGAACGAGCTATACCTGAGGCACGAGGTGCCCGAGGTGGTGGAGGACTGGCAAAGGGCGCTGAAGCAGCTCGGGTGCGCCAAGCACAGCGTGTCCCAGCCGCAGGAAGATCTGGAGCAGGTACGCGGGCGCGCCGCCCCCCCTGCGTTCAAGCCGCCGCCCTTCATAGCAGTTCAGAGCCGAAGATCACCGGACACGCAACCAAACTGATGTTCAGCTGAAGTGATGGTCCGGTCGCGCGAAGCACAGTGAGTATTGCCCAATGTTGTGATGGTCTGCGGGATAATGAGAACCGCTGAGAGTTCACCAATGCGCACGCAAGAGATAGAGACACGTCCACGCCGATCAACTCCGTGACTCGGGCATTTCATCTTGTGGCAAGCGGAGCGTCGGACAAAAAAGTCACAAAAGGATACGCAGCTGTAGCCTTAGGTTTATAGCCCCACACCCTGAGTTTACACCACACCCTGAGTTTGCAGCCGCATATCTTAAGTTCATAGCTCCACATCCTGAGTTTGCAGCTGCATCCCCTTAGTACATACCCTACGGCTCCAAACATAGCAGCTGGGGCTCCATATCACGTGAAGATAGCTACGCCAGCAGGCCGTTCCTCAAGCAAGCTCCACGCTACAGCGGTTGCCAGGCTCTAGCACCCCTCCGGAAGGGGTGCTGTCCAAGCCAGGCCTTGCTGTGGTGCCTTGAGTCCAGATCATCATCAACACTTGTCCTGGGGCCCTTCAGGCGGTGGCTGGTGCAGTGCTCCCTACGCTGGCAAGAAGTGGGGCCAAACGCGCTGATGCTCTACACTCGAGGCTCGGAGGTTTGCCTCCCGGCAGTGCTGATGGCCGGCGGGCAGCAAGCCGAAGAAGAAGATATCCGCACACGTTGAGGCGCATGGGCGTGGGCTGGGTTGGGGTGTTGGCAGCACGTGGAAGTGCATCGAGCGGATGGGCCGCCCATTGTGATAGACGTAGACGAGTGCCCCACCGCCGGCGATGTGAAGTCGAAACTATGTAGCCGCTTCGAGATCAAGAACCCAGAGATGTACGCCGTCCTGGAATGCTCCCCCTTGACGAAGAACTTTCAGC
>LGRX02022667.1:0-18310 GCA_001247695.2 Cymbomonas tetramitiformis | reverse complement strand
TTGTTTCGCCTCCGTCATTTTCCATTTAGTCTGCTCTTTGTTTCGCCTCCGTCATTTTCCATTTGGTCTCCTCTTTGTTTCGCCTCCGTCGTGCGCCCTCGAGCAAAGGGCCCAGAAGTTGTCATGTAGCGGTGTCGTGGGGGAGCAGTCCCTGGGATGGGTAAAAGAGAAAAGTTGAAAAAAGTGGAAGCTGCTCGTAAATGTCTGTTTGTGCTGGAAGATTTGAGGGCGTCGGGGATTCGTCTGCGGCTGGATCTATTTTTGTCTTGTGTCTTGAGGCTTTTTCACCGGCCGGGGGACTGGTGATCGACAGCCACGTTATGGGGTAGTGGCATCTCGTTGTTAACGAGGACGGCCACTGGAGTGCTTTGGATGATGGGATGTGGCTGTCCCTGTGGTACCCTTCTGACGGGTACTGCCTCTTTGAGGGCGTGGGGGATTCGTCTACGGCTCGCTCTTTGGGAGTGTCTTGGATTCGTCTAACGCTCGCTCCCTCTCCGTGTCCAGTGCTCATAGTTATCGCACGTGCCGGGGGACTCGTGTTCTTTGACCCAGATGCGAGGTACTGGCACGTCGCTGTGAACGGGGACGGCCGCCGGATGGAAGTGGGTTTTGGGAGGCGGTAGTCCCTGTGGTGCCATTCTGGCGGGCACGGCCTGTTGGAGAGCTCGGTGGATTCGTCTGCCTTTGCTGCAAGGAGAGGCAGAGAGTGGTGAAGTCCACGTTCTGTGTTTTCCATTGGTTTTTGTGGGGAGCACTTAGGTGCCCGCATGTTTTCATTTTTTGACATGGGGTGTCCATGCTGTGTGGTGTGACTGCATTCGTGGCATAACCATGGACCAACGGGTCCCATCCATCGACCGTGTGCCACTGGGGGGCATGCCAGCAGGGTCCGCTTACTCCGTAACCCTGGGACCAACTATTGTTGGGCGATGATCGGTCACATCGTATCATCTTTCCATGCTGCTTTGCATCTGGGTTGGGAATATGTATGAGTTGGTGGTATCTTGTCACGGCCCCGCCCTGCTCCTGATTTGCTTCTCACATCCACTGGGATGATGGTGGGCTGGCTTTTGTCGGCTGATCTCATGCCGTTCAGTGTGTGCTGGAAGATGTGCAGTGAGGGATGGAACATGGGCTGTGGGCGCAGGGGCATGGGCGCGATTTGGGACTCGCTATGGGTGAACGGGTTGAACAAAGGGCGGGGATCGTGGGCGGATATAGTAGAGGATGAGTGGATGCACCTCCACCTTCGATCTACACGGGCATATATCGACGACGTAAATGTCATGAGCCGCGTCATCACGGGTACCATCCGCCATCCCATCCTTGGCGCCCACCACCTCGTCTCCAAGCACCCCAACCCCCCAGCGATGTGCCAGCTCAGCTCCGCGCTGTGCGTGCGCGCAGGGGTTGTTGCCTTGTGCATTCCCCGTTCCCTGGCGCAGGCGGCTCCGCTGAGCTCGCCTTGGATTGTCGGTGCACCAAATAATGAAATACCGAGGATGCGGTGGGCTTTGCAAGTCGAAAACATGGTTGCTTCTGGGGGGGGGAGGGAGGAGCTTTGCCGGCAGGGGAGGAGCCGGCGATCGTGCCTGGGGCGACCGCTGGCAAACTTGCTTCAGTGTTTCAGTGGGGCAATGCCATGACCGACTCAGATATCGCTAACCTCGGCAAAGGAGTCTACGGCACTTTCGTCTACAGTCCGTACTCGAGTGCGTGACTCAGGACCACTCATCGTTTCATCGGCGCCCTCCTCTAACTGCATCCCCTTTTGTTGCCCGCGTGGCCCTGCTCCCCCTGCAGTCCATTACAATCGCCGCACCCCATGCATCCTCTTCTGTCAACCGTTGATCATATCCAGGGTACCAAAACCCCCACCTCCTACCTGCAGGCGTTGGCCACTTCCGCGACCTGCTATGCCATCGTCTCCCGGCTCCGTATCCGTACTGGCAGCAATCTCGATTCCCGCGTAGATATGCATGCGTGCACACATTCTTATAGTCCGTTTCACAGCTGACTGTGTGTTATAGCCTGTCCATAGCTAGCTGTTGCAGTGACCCGGAGTTGTGGATTAGCTAACACCTGATGCCTCTGCTTGTGCCGCGTGCAGTGACGCTGCTGCACTGGTATGCAATTGAGGAGGGCGAGGGGGTATACCTCTGGGACTGGATGAACCCGGAGCTATCCCAGAATCGTGGCCAGCTCTTTCCGAGGTGAGCCTTGCCGAGTTTCACTGCCCCCGCACAGGAACGTATTGCGCTGCTCATGGTGCTCGCAGTGCGCGACCTAAGCCGCGAGGTGTGAAGTCAGGAGGGGGCGCGAGCCGTCAAGTTGTTCGCCAGCCTGATCACAAGGCTGTGTCCACCACGAGGTGCTCTTGTTTGTAAATCCTACGGTCAATATGCAGCAAGACGAGGCACACTCTTGGCTTGCATGCGCGGGATAAAATCGTGGCATGCGCGGCCACAAAGCGGGTTGTGGGCAGTGCGTCTGGGGCGGTCTTTGGCGGTGATCTGGGGAGCTTGCGGGTGGAGAGCGGAGGCGGCATCTCCAGGGGCCTTGGCACTCGCTACGGCACAAGTGACTTGAATGGGCTGCCATCGGAATGGCAGCGCGAGAACCCCAAGCACCCAGGCTGGCACCCGTTGACCCAACTCTACCTCCCGAGTCCCCCTATCCCTGCTCAACCCTACCCGCCACCTCTGCCATCTCCGCCCCCTTCTCCCCCTTCACCACCGTCGCCTTCACCGCCTGCAGTCCCCAATCTACCATCGCCCCCACCCCCACCAGCGCCGCCACCTCCATCACCGCCACCGCCGCCACCTCCGCCGCCACACTCTCCACCACCTCGGCCAGGAATTCGGTCCCCTCCATTTCCACCCTCACCTGATTGTCCACCACCTCAGCGGAGTCCACCCCCGCCTCGCCCTCCTCCACCTATGCCTCCACCACCACGCCCGCCGCCTCCATCCCGCCTCCTCCGAGCCCTCCGTGTCCGCCTCCACCCCCTCCGGCCCTCCAAGCCCCAACTCTCCTCCTCCGAGCCCACCTCCGCCGCCGTGGCCACCAACGCCTCCAGGTAGCCTCCTCTAGAGAGTTCGCTCTTTACTACTCTAGTCTGGCACATCATTAGTTTCCCATATTCTCAATCACAGCAACCCTCCCCCTGATATGGTTGGCTGGAAGACGTCGGGCATGCCTGACTCGGATGGGGTTTCGAACATGCAGGAGTGCTGATTTGGGCCTCGCCTCCGAGTCCACCTCCTGCACCTCCCCCTTCGCCACCACCCTCCCCCCCCAATCTACCCACGCCACCAGGAATTCTTGCTTACCCGCCTTCCCCAAGACCACCCCCATCTCCTCCATCACCCCCACCTCCCCTGCCCCTCCCCCTGTGCCTCCGCCTTCCTCCTCCCCCCACCTGCCCCACCCCCTCCACCTCCACTACCTTTCTCCCCCTCCGCCCCCAGCGCCTCCCCAAATGTATGGGTTGCTGTCAGATCTGAAGTCGGCTTTAGTGACCTCTCAGTGGACGGGTTCAATAATCCTGAGTACACAGCAGCCTACAAAGAGTCCATGGCAGCGGAGGCTCAGGTATCTTTCTGAGCGCTCCGCGTTCCGTCTTCTGGATGATGACCACCGCAGAGAATGGAGAAACGCGCAGTATAAGCCGGCTCGCGCGTGATGCATGGCATGTTTTTCAGATCAAAATCCGGCTTTCGCGTTTCCAGAGCCTTGCTTGACTTTAAAGTGGCTCTTAAAGAAGACTGTGCTGCTGGCCAGATTAGGCTCGCGTATCATGGAGTGGCAGTGGTGCGCGCCTGGGACGCGTGTGCCATGTGCACACCGGGTCACGCGTCTGTGGCCGGTCATTGCAATGGGCTCGCCCCGGTATTAGCGATGACGCCAAGCCTGCATGGACAGTAATGCGGAGATAATAAGAATTTATCAATCCTCCCCTTGCCATTGGTGGCCCGGCGCCACCTGAGTCCGGATGGCAACGTTCTATAGTGGCTGGCTGACTCGTTGCATCAACGTGCAGGTCACATCGTCGAATGTTGAGATCATCTCGGTGGTGAATCCTCAAGAGGGGATGGTGCGCCGCCGCCGTCTGCTCCGACGTTTGTTGCAGAGCAACACCCTGGCGACAGCCCCTGCCTCGGCCCCTTCCGAGGCGTTTCCGGATGGAGAAACCGGGGTGTCCGAGGAGGTGACTGGGGCACTCGGCCCAGCCCCTAGCCCTTCTCAAAACGCGGTTACCTGCGTGGTGGAGTCCGAAATCCTCATCCTGAAGCAGTCACCGGTACTGGAGACTTTCATCGCTACATTAGAGACAAACGTGACTGCTATTTTCCAGGTAGATGTCTTGGCTTCTCAGTTGTCTGCCCATGTGCTGAATCATCGGCGCTCCCACTAGAATTCTTGCTTAGATGGATATGCTATGCATGTATATTCCCCTGCTATCGAATGTAAACTTCCCTTCAATCAGTCACCACTCATTGGGTTTCCTAGTGGCGAGCATATCGCATCGCAGTGGAACAGCAGTGCTTCTGCCAATTCCAGGTCCTGTGCCTTCTGTTCCTCCACGGAGGTGTGCGTCACCCAATTTCTGTCTGGTGTTTATTTTTTTAGAGGGCTATATGTAACCAGCCCTCTAGATGTGTAGCACGTGCTTGATTGGCCTGCTTCTTTGGCATTGTCCATTGGGTGCAAATCATCGTCTATATTCTCCGAGCACTGCTCGTTCACTGTGTGGCGCTGTTAGCTCCGGATTCACTTTTCCCCCCACCTCGTGTCTTATCCTGATGCAGTATGCACGCGGTAGGCCCATTTCCTGTATTCGGTGTTTGCGTTGCATATTTTGTCTCCGCTGGAATGTTATCGTGTTCTACACGTTTCCACGCCCGTGTTGCCTATACACGTTTCCACGCCCGTGTTGCCTAGTGTTTGTTGGGTGGCACCATGCAGAACGAGTCCATCTTCCAAAACATCACCGAAACGAGCAAAGTAACGGGGACGATCGAGATAATCGAAGGCGCCCCATGGCCACCACCACCCATTCCTCCTGAGCCTCTTACTTCATCGCCTCCTCCCCCTCTGCCTTCTCCTTCATCAGCGATTGAGGCGTCGGATGGTAATGATGGCAATGATTCTGTCCTCGAATCGGATTGGTTTTTACCTGTGGCATGCGGAGGAGGTGGATTGTTCCTAATAGGTGCACTGGGCTATGGAAAGCGCGTTTTCGATCGGAGAAATAAAGTGGTGCAAAGTGTTAATGATGAAGACCGAGATGTCGACGGGGGGGCTAGCTTTTTTACTGCACAGCAAGATGTCCAGGAGGGACAGTCACCTCATGAGGACGCACCTGAAGTAAACACCAACAGTCCCGGCATCGATGAAAGTGGCTCCCTTGAATCTCTGCAATCAGTGCAAGACCTGCCTCAAGTCCGTGGCGGCAGCCAAAACTCACCCACGCCATCATCGCCACCGGCCGAAACTGAAGAAACTTCAACTTGAGCTATCTGGCAGCATGGCGAACGATGATGAGTAAATTTCCATCCGTATAGTGTATTTTGAAAGGTCATACATTGTATGGAAAAACGTGCACATGCCACGAAGTGTGTCTAGGGCAACTCTGATAGTGCCTGATTGATCTCTGTTGGCATCTGTGTAATCAGCAGCAGAATCAGTTATACTTGACAAGTCACATGCGGCTGCACACTCATGCATGCATGCATGCATGCAGCACACACATACGATGGGCCATATAGATGAGCAGGCTGGTGTTGGATGTGTTTCGAGCACAGTCCTGCGCATCCAGAGAAACCGAATCATTGTCCCACACTTTGCTGAAATGTAAAGGCCACCACACATATACGCAACGATTATATGGCCCCACGCGTGATTTCTGCTGAAATAGGGTGACAAAAGCTTTAATATTCGTTTCTCGAACCCGATCTCATAGGTGTCCCCTTATAAGAATACCAAAAATTTGGCATAAGAATTTATCGCATAGAAATATGGATGATTTGCTGGCGTTGTGTGAGCTGGATAAAAGGGTACATTTCTGTGTAGGTGGCTAAATATAACTAAGGTAGTCGAAAGCTCAGCTCAAAAACGGGGGAAATAGGTCCAATTTATAAATTGGTGGACCATAAAAACGTTGTTAATTTTATTAGTGTATATTCGGGAAGATTATTTACGATCAAAGTTTGACTGGTGAATTCTGGCGTGTCACACCCTGGTGTATTGGATGTCGATTTAGGATTTTTTCGTCATTTTTCGTCATTTTTAGTACGTTCCCCCCGCCAGTTTCTGTCATTTGAGACAGATAGAGAAGCCAGTCCAGAATCATCACAGTAGTGTTGATGGCGAAAATTACGGCGGCGCCTGCATGCCTGCAGTAAACATATAGCAAGTTTGCATAAATTGTGACCCACCGGAAATCAGCTGTGGAATGAACGGGCCGCCCGAATTTGCTGTCCCCGGATGCAGTGATCTCGGGTGGGATCCATAGAATGTGCATGAATGAAAATGACATCGGTGTCAATAAACGTAGACGAAGACTGGGTGAGGATCATCAAGGGATCAAGGTGCCAAGTAGCCCAAACATAGTCAAGTAAAGTAGTGACACCATATACCGGTTTCCCCTGTGATCCATCTGGCCGGGTCACCACTTCGTCGTTTTCCCACCTCATGACCCTGCATCGAGGAAGTGGGACGCCCGAAAATAGCGCGATAAGCTGACTCGCTTTTGGGGGGGAAAGTCATATAAATCGTTAAGATCGGAGTTAGTTTCAGCTAAAATGGGCTGAAATGGTGTTGGTATCAGAATAGGGAGCTTCAGCGCGATTATTGATATGTATCGCCTCATCAATACAGCAAAAGGTCCCATATAGGGAAATGTCCTTAAATGGTTCGGGCACATTTTCGCGACACTTTGACACTTTCAGGGACATGCCCCTAAATGTGTCGCCACTATCATTAAAAGTGCCGAAGTGTCTCTAAAAGTGATGATGCCCCCACTGTCCCTAAACGTGCCCGCCCGATCGTTCCAAAACATGACTCGCCTGTCCCACGTGGCCATACGTAGTAGTTCCATCAATAACGAATGGTGTCACTGTAGCATACGGTGGCAGTCCTGATACGTGATGGCACACGACGGTTGAGATGATACATGCATGATATGATTGTAACCCTTGGTCATGAACTGTATGACACGCTACTCTAGGATGGGTACGTGATGGTGTATTGCAACAACGTGTTGCGAAGATACCGGGTTGATTATCTACATGCATTGCATCCGGAAGATCCGAAATCCTGTAACGAAGTCGGTAATTATATATAAGACAAGACAGGAGGCTTAACAACGGCACGTCATACGAAACGTTTGCAATATTCGATACGACGTGTACAAGCCATGGCGTATGAGCTATATATTCTTCCATCAATGCATACAACCCAGTATCATCCGCGTGTGTAAACGAGCAAGCTGCATCCAAAGCTCAGCTCAGGACGACACGGATATAATACACCAACCATACACGAAGTCACGAAGTGTTTGTTAGTGGTCAGTGCGACTATTGCTAGTATATTGCAAGTATAGTATATACATACGCACGTGCGGCGAACGATCCGTTCCTAACGACCACGCACAAGTTCGGCTTCGAGACGATATAATCCAAGGGTACGCGTTATCGACACAGTTGCCTACATGCATGTGTTCATAACGCAGCATGCATTACTATACGTGTAGAGATAATCACGTGGTGCTTGCTAATATGGTCTGTGTATGCAGCGACCTTCGCTCATACCTGCAGTATGTGTGTTTCACGCTGTGAATCGCTTCGTGTGTAGCCTTGTTTGCCCCGTCGCGCCGGGACACGCGTCGTGATTATCACGGTCTGATTTGACAATCGGATGCCTCTGTTGCTTGGCACATATCGCACAATGCGTGGTGGTAAGCCAGAGTGAATACTATATATATTATATATATGGCACTAATTTCAACAGAGCGTGTATTAAAATCGGACTTCATCGTTCCGAGATTGAACGTGAAAGGCGGGAAAATACAAAGAGCGCGCGATCTTCGACACATCTGTGTTTCCAATGCATTTTTGAATGTTGTTCAACATCAGGGGAGGGGGGATAGTGACGGGAAATATATAATTTCAAAAATACATAATCATAGGAAATTTTCGCAGGGAGGGATAGGGGGCTGGAGCTAGATTGCATCTCCCTCCCACCGACAACGATGGGGGAATGCGTGGCCCCCTTGGAAATATGGGTGGAGGGGATATAATTATTAAGTCCCCTCATGTGCTTCATAACGGGGGCATGTCACACCGGGAGTGTGTGGGGGGCGGGGAGGGGTTGATTTTAGTCGTATCCCCTGAACGATTAAAATCGCGGGGTGACAACCGGCGTTCCGACCAGAACTCGTCATCGACATCGCGGATGCGATTATTGCCCTCATTGACCAGCTCACCAATTGTAAATTTATTCGCACAGACGTTTCAGCTCACAGTTTCGTCAACGTTCATTCGCCTCATGGGGCGAACGGTGCTGTGACTGCTGTATACGCGCAAGGGGATTCTTCAAGTGGTTGGTTACCTTTATTTTTCAGCTCGTGCACCATTATGTGTAAAATTACTATATACTGGGTGTGCGCATCTAATGTCGCAGGTGTCCGATGGCGAGGAGGGACGGGAAGTCGAGGCTGGGCTCCTAGGACCCGTCACATTTCTGCAGTATCTCGCCCGATCTCATTGAGATGTCAACAGTGAGCCAAACACAATCATCGTGCATGCATAGCCTTTCGACAACCTGGCTTTTCGCATAGAAGGAGCTCACCACCGAAACTGCACTTTCCAAATTCGTCAAAGTAGCAATCACTGTCAATAAGCCTATCAATGAGCCCCTGCCGGGAAAGCTCCTGCACATTCCGGTAAAGTATCCTCGCGGAATCCATGCGGGGGTGCCTAGCTATTATTACTTACGCTTGCACCTGTTTTGCCAGGAGGAAGTCCATACTTGGAGTTGTCCCGTGAGTTGAATCGGTGTAAAATTACCTAAAATGATAGCCCCTATCCAAATTTTATTGCGTGTTCCCGGCTCTAACTTCAAGATGTCGGAATTTGGTAACCAATCCAGCCTCGCATGAAATCGTATGAAATCGAAGTGCGTCAATCTCGCAAATTCGTGCAGTAGCAGCCGCGTACGCATCCACTTAGGAAGCCATACCGTCTCCACCTCCACAAAATGAGAATTAAGCTGACTGCAGGCACATATGCATCACCCCTCCACAGTGTAGCTTACATAAACGACTCCGCGAATCAGATACGATGCTTACAGTGGTGGGTTGGTAATGGGCCAGAATAATCTCCGAATTTATTAAGTTCTTTAATCACAGCGCGATATATGTATTCGTTTACAAGCTTTTCCCCAGCGTGGTTAGCCGAAAATCGTAGCATCAAATATAATTGCTAAAACATGTTCTGAACCAAAGCACGGCTAAACTACAATTTTGGGGAGACTTGTTGTTGGCGTATTTATTTCGTAAAATGTATTTAAAAAATCTGTGGAGACCATCTTAAATGTCCCGATAGCCGATATCCCGATCACGGTCCGTTTCAATTGTTTACTCCTAAACTGGGCCCAACTTAAAGTAAGGGACATAGCCAATACCGTGTCTACATTATTGATTTTAAAATTAAATAATTATTTTGCCCCAAAACGACCTATGTAAAAAAAAACAAACAATTAATTGGTTTGCTCGATTCCCGGTGGTGAAAAAAAACAAAGTCGATTAATCAATTAATTAATCGACAGTCCCGCCACTAAAAGAACAAACAACAAGGCCGTAATTAATTCGAATGTCGCCGAATCCTGCCAACAACAATCAACAATGACAAACTGCCAAAATGATGCTCGACCCGTCAAACTCGCTCTCACTACAGACCACCACACGCCGGCGGACTCGGGACTGTATCGATATCATAATTTAATGGGGGACTCGGCGGTGTGTACCTTATGTAAATGCAGCCCTGCCACTTGTAAATGTGGGAAGACGACCTAGGGTGACATGGCCAAGCTGCGCCGTTCGTTAGACAAGCTTCAACAGGCGTCATTCGTGACGGAGCTTCGGTGTGAAGCGCGGTGTCGCTCCCACAGCAGTGAACAGCGACCCTGTTGTAACTCGTCCCGAGCCCAAGCTCTCCATTGAGGACAGACTTTTAATTTTCTTACAGAAATTTTGCGCCACCTCAACAAAAAGCGCGCTGGCCGCCCTAAAAAGTTGGCATTCGTTGATCGCCGCAATCGCCTTCTGGTCGAATGCGATGTGGAGTTGGGTGTCATCTGCCAACGAATAGCCCATCGGTCTTAAAAGTGAAAATAATTAAATATTTTAACAGAATGGTCAGTATTAAAAAAAAACAAAAAATAATCCATTAATTAGATAATTGGTAGGCAGGCTCTGCACTAAAAGAACAAAGAAAAACTTTTAAATGTTTAATTATTTTCGGCCAATCAACAAACTTTTGACCCTGTTTTATTGCACCCGAATTCAGGAATAAAAATCAATAAAGTAGACACGGTAAGTTTCCGGTACATGCTTGGCGCAGGCCAATCTTCTTCACAGGCACAGAACAAATAATTGAATTTCAAAAGAATCGTCCTTGTTTTTAAAGCTTATACAAACCTGCCTTGATCATAAAAGCAGTGTTTTTCGGAAATCGCCCACCAGGTTTGGAATTTTTTTGACGGCTGACGATCAGTGAAAGCCGCTACAATGTGAGATCCCCTGCTGCTTCCACCGGGCATGTGGCAAGCCTCATTGACACTTCATCAATGAACACCACCATAAAAAACAATAAAACATATACAGGTAACCAAACAGATAATAGAGTGTCCTCCACAAGCCTACAACCACTGGCATGATAATAGAGGCACTACCATCAAAATCCACTGGTTCCGCAAATTTGTAGCTTGTCAGTGCCAAAGTTCGCAACAGCAAGTCAACATGTTCTTCGTACCTCCAAAAGTATGTTTTATCAAACCTTTAACACCCAATTTCTATCTACAAGTTTTACATGTGACTTCCTAATTGCCAAAGTTCATAATACGTCCTTCATATATCTAAATAATGTCCTATCAAATTTTGCACACCCAATTTCTATTGCAAAATCCTACCCTACCTGCTACCCTATTTCAGTACTAGAAGAACACAAATTCCTTTCACAATTCAAAAAAATTCCATCCGTGTCACCAGGAAGTTTTATGGGCCCTTTGCCCTATGTTTTAAGGGAAAGCCCACGGGGAGCCCAAGCCTGGACTCCCGAACAAGACAACCTTGCACACGACAGGCGAAGACTAACAAGCCTAGCCAGCCTCTGATGGAAAAAAACCGGAGGCTCAAGCAGAACCAGAGAACATGCCAATGCTACATCAAGACGTTTCACATACCTTCTGGGGAATATGCTTGAGTTGAAAAAAACCAAGAGAAGTCTCTAGAGGGGATGAGTGGATCAGTAGCTTTGTGAAGATCGAAGTTATGCGAAAAAGGTTGAAGTATCCGCGAAGAAAAAAATGCGGGTTTCCTTTAGATCGTTACTAATTTCACCACACGGCTTAACTGTTCTCTCGTCTTTTCATCGTTCTGTCAACCGATAAAAAAGGGAGGCTAACAAAGGTTACTGAAGTAAGGATCTCGCAACACAAGTACAGCGTGACAGTAGCCTTGTTCATAGTCGGATTAATAGAAAAGCAGTGCGCACACCGCAATTTTTTTGACCAGCCAGCGCGTGTCTGAATCAAACAGGGCAGGAAAATAGTTAGACAGGAAACGTCGGCAGCAGGGGCAGCGAAACACTCATCGAAAATGTGGCCGGGCCGCGATGATCTTGCACCGCGAAGATCTAGACTCGACAAATATTCCAGTCTACGGATCCCAAGCACTCGAGCTCTCAGAAAAGTATGCAACTGAACACGCCGTAAAAAATACTTTATTTTGAAGTTTGCTTTGGTTAAAGCTATAACCTAAGGCAGAAAAGTAAGCGAATTCAATCGGGCCGGACTGTATTTCTTTTCTGCACAACTCTACGTGTCCTACGAAAGGTATTGCTATCTGTTGTACCTTTAACAAACTGGCGGCCACATAAGCTCTCGAATTATCAACATGATCTAGTCCTTTTTGAAGTTTGCCGCTCTGTGAGCCAAATCGAGGCCTGTTCTCTTTTAGAGATGCGGGGTTGCCGGACACCTATCAGTCGAAAGAGAGAGGGTGGAAGTAGATTGCCTCCCTTTTTACCATATTTTGGAATCAGACGTGCGTGACAACATGGAACCACGCTCGCCGTGCTGTTATATTTTTTGAAGGGCTTCCATGGAAACGACGCTGTTTCCGCGAATCACCTGAGGACAATAACGCAAGTCAGGTGGCCCTGTAAAATTCGTTTACATACAGCGTAGGGTGCTGAAATATCTCACCACCATGCCGAGATTATGCTTCTCTTGCCCTTGCTCGACGGTCTCGTCCAACACAAGGTTCATGAAAGCATCATACCCTCGAAGAACGCCGACCACGTGGCGGTTGGCGTTGAGTTTAACTGCAAAAATGTCTCCCCCAGCAGTTGTCTTCGGCCCAAATTCAAAAGTTTGAAAAGTTTATTTCAGGCATGCCATATAATAATGTATTTCATGTAGCATAAGAGCTTGCAACAATCAAGAAGGGCCAAAGCAAAACTGTCGCTAGGGTTCCGGTTTCAACGGGGCGTACTGCTCAGCTGCTTGTCCATATACCTGATAAAAGAACAAAACCACCATAACACGTGCTATGAGAATAGAAATAAAGGGGGGGGAGCGGGAGCGTATGCTGAAAGAAACCTTGAAGACACAACAAAAAAAACTTGATCAGGTGGTGCCCAGCACGGGTGGAAGGCATGCGGGCGCACTTCTTGAGATCTGGTGCCCCCTTGCTCATCTTTGCAGAGTTAAAATCTTAAGACAGCAGTATTTACTTAACAAGTAAGATGCAGGCAAGGTCCCCAGACACTCCAAGCACAACAACAGTGGGCACTAAAAGAGTTTCGTCTACTTGTTGATTGTGTGGTAATAGATTAGCGTCGCGTCGGACCGCTTTACAGTAAATGAATACCCCCACACGACAGGCTCGAGGGGTGTGGATGGCCATGCGATGGGGCATGGCGGTTATTTCAAGCATACTAGGATACTTGATACTTGATACTACATACTACATACTTCATACTACATACTACATACTACTATAAGATACTTCTGCATTCGACTGCGCCCCACGCCAGCCCCACCGCACGGTCGGCACGCCAGCGCCAGCGCCAGCGCCATGGGCCCATGCCAACCCCAAATTGAAATTGACAAATTCGCCATCGCGATCGCCATCCCACGCCACGCGCCATATAGTGCGCGTCCGGCCAGCTCGCAGCAATTGCCCGCCTGCGCTGGTGCTGCCGCACATAGTGCGCGCCCTGCTGCCCGCTCGCAGCAACTGCCCGCCTGCGTTGGTGTTGCCGCACATAGTGCGCGCCCCGGGGCCCCGCCCGCTCGCCGCAACAGCCCGCCTGCGCTGGTGCTGCCGCACATAGTGCTGAAATCTGTATAGGCAGCCCTGACTGGGAGTCCCGGTCAGGCCCCTATGACAGATCCCTAGGACCAACACTGGACTGTTGACTGATCTGTAGGTTCGTACTGTGACACACGCTGTGTCACAGGTAGGCTAGACTCCGAGACCGTCCGAGACCGTTCCGGGTATATCTAGCTTAGGGTTTATTTATCTTATACAGTTTATCCACACGAGTACGGGACTTTCTGATATCTAGTGTACTTGGATATTCCGGTAGGTCGTGGCCCCATCCACGTTTTCATTCCACTTGCTATCTTGGCCATGATTGGCTAAGCAGCCGCTTGAAGAGGTGGTGCGCACTTGCGCGTTTGGGTGCGACTAGGATTTGGGACATGGCTTTACGGTATGGCAGATATATAGTGCTGAGGTAATATATATCTAACTGGAGAGATAACCCCTGAGTTAAGGGTTACGGAATCAGAACGATAAAGTGTGATAGATAAATCAGAGGCATACATAAATACCTAACGGGTGTTTCCCGTCTACTGGTGACGGTCACCCAGCCTACCATAGGAAGTGACATGTGACAGTTTTGAGTGTCACAGTGTCAAATCCAGCACACCACCTAGGGTGGTGACCGGAGCTAGTAGTGAAACGAAGCAACAAACTCCCTACTCAACTTCAGGAGGAAACTGTAGCACAACTGGGGGCCTGTACTCTTGGTCAGGGCGGTCCCAGTTCACAGCAAAGATTGTCAGATACTGCTGTTAATTGCCAAAACCCTAAACACAGCTCAAATCCAGAGAGCTCTTCTGCACATCTAGGAAGCTATACTATAGCTAATCTCTAGGCAGGCACGGTGTGATCTGTCTCAGCCACTGGAGGTCTTCGGAGCTGGCGGTCCGGCTCGTAGCAGCGTGAGGGTGAAGTAGTTGCCGGCCCCCGGGGCCGGTGGTGAATCATTCGTAGAAGAAATTGTTGAATTCTCGATCACAGGAGGCTGCACTGCACCGGGGTGCTGCCAAGTGCTGCCCGACGGCGGGGCCTCGTCATCCGAAGACGACGCCGGCGACAGTGGAGGACCGTCCTCAAACAGCTCGGCAGGCGGCGGCGGCCCGGGATGCCACGGCATTGGAGCCATATAGAGGCCCTGCCGTCTCTGCTCCCGCCGTTGGCGACGAGGCGGAATAGCACACGGCATGTCATGAATCACGTCAGCTGGCGAAGCCTCCGCAGCCGGGACTGCCGAGTCAGTCCACGTAGCACCACCGACCGGTGGACCCGTGCACGTGCGCGCACCGGCACCACCGACACCGGCAACGGCGTGCGGTGCGGCGGTGGCACAAATTATAAAGAGTGCGCACACCAAGGAGGAAGTGAGGAGAGACCTCGCGAACCTCGGAATGCCGTTCCCGCAGCCGTACCGTGGCCGCGGCGGTGTCACCGAGGCATCTTCGTCGTCATCGTCGCTCGTGGCGTAAGTTGCGGGCTTGTAGTCGATCACGCGTTCCGGCCCCTCAACCGCGGAGAGCAAATTCATGCTCGGGGCCGGCTCATCGGGCACCAACGCAATCCCTGTGCTCTCAATGAAGTCGGCAAACGTGCGGGTGACAGGAGGGCAGAAGGGGTTCGGCGGACCGGTCCACTCCTCCTCGGACTCAACCGACGCGGGCGGGGAGTGCGCGGCCGGCTCCGACACCACCGGCAAGTCGGCAGTGAAGGTGTTGACGTTGAACGTCGAATCCCCAGCCGCGCGCGCCAACTCGGAGAACTCGGTGACGGCGGACACGAGGGCCTCACCGTCCTCCTCGCAGAATGAGCACGCGGAGAGGTCGGCGAAGATGTCCGGCTTCCCGCCCGCGAGCATGCAAAGGGCGTCGAACTCTTCGGCGTCGTCGTGGTCGATGGCATGTTGAAATTTTGCGGCCAACACCGAGTTCTCGGCCTCCTCAGCGAAAGCGTAGGCCGAGAGCCCGGTCCGGCCTCCGTTCGGGCAGTCCCGATGCCAATGGCGCGCCTTGCCCTTCGTTCGCGCACACCTGATTTTGGCAGTACGGCACGGTCGCGCCGGTGTCGCGATGGAAGGCCACCTTCTTGGAGACGGACTGAGACCAATTGCCCCCTTTGGGGAGGGGCGAGGCCGCGAAACGAGTCTTGATGCGGCGGTCCGGCTTGTCCGCGCGAGGAGTAAACCCCCGCGGAGCCGGTCCGGACTCGGCGGTGTCGAGGAATGCGGCTAATTGACGCTTCAAGTCGAGGACCATCGTCCTCAAGTCCGCGAGCTCACCGGGTCCACCGGAGTCATCGGCGGCTCCCTCCATGAAATGCGTGCCGTGAGAGTAGCGGTGTGCGGACGCCGTGGCGGTGCCCGCCCGCACGTGCTCGGAGTAGCATTCACGCACCCATTGTTGAATCGTGAGGAGGTCGTGAGCGGCTCGTTGATCGTGGAGAAGCAACCGTGATACCACCGGCTGGTAGAAGACGGTGTCGAGGGACTTGATGAACAGCGCCTTCACGTCCTCATCGTGGAGTGTCGCCCGCGTCCTCGCAGCCTTCAGAGCGGCGTTGAAGTCGCTGATCTTGTCATGCGGGTCCACGCCCGCAGAGACGCGGATGCCCAACATGTCCGCCTGGCCCTGAAAGGGGTCACCCGCTGGGATCATGCGGCGGGCAAACTCGAGAAGCACCCGCTTACCGTCGTTCGGGAATGTGGAGTGCGAGGAGTCCATCCAGTCCGCTGCCGGCGACGCGGGGTCAACCATGAGCTCGAGCGTGGAGAACAATAAGGCGTTGGCCTCCACGCGGATGGGAAGGGTAGCATCGTCCAGCAGGAAAAGGGGTGCGAAACCAATGTCCTCCGTGACAAACGCCGTCTGCAGCGCAGAGACCATCCTGGCGAAGATCGCAGACGCGTGGCCCTCAGCCGCCGAAAACCGCCCGTTCTTGTCCTCGAACAACTTTTGACGAACGGACTTGGAGACTTTCATGTCGAAGTGCTCCCGTTGAAGTGTACGCACCGAGGCAAGGAACGTAGCACCTGCTGAATTGGCAGCCGGCTGAGCTGCCGGCGGTGTGGCTGGAGTGTTGGCGTGTCTCGCAGCCGCTGAATCAAAAATCGTGGCTAGTGCGCGTCGGCGATTCGCCATGCTAGCGGTGGCTCGAGTAGAAGCTACCATACTGAGAAGGACTGAAGGGGCGGAGTGAGGCAATGAAACGTGAGATGTGCGGCAGTGTCGGGCGGCCAAGAAACGCGTGGGTCGCCGATACGGCAGCCGTGAGAGATCAAATAATTCCGGGAAGTCGTGTGGTAGCGGCGGCCGATACGCAACGGTGTGGGATCCAACCAGAAAGCGTAAACCAGCCCAACGTTAAGCCCCGTAAGAAAATTGTCTTCCAACCGGCGCGGCGTGCCGTAAATCAACCCATAAAACTTAGGCCATACCCGTGACTGCCGGCACTCTCACGCGCGGAGCGCCTCACTCCATCCCAGGCGTCCGAGCTTAGCCACTCATGGTGGCAATCTCGCAGTGGCTAAATAAAGCGCAAGTGGGGCCAAACCTGGCAGATATATAGTGCTGAGGTAATATATATCTAACTGGAGAGATAACCCCTGAGTTAAGGGTTACGGAATCAGAACGATAAAGTGTGATAGATAAATCAGAGGCATACATAAATACCTAACGGGTGTTTCCCGTCTACTGGTGACGGTCACCCAGCCTACCATAGGAAGTGACATGTGACAGTTTTGAGTGTCACAGTGTCAAATCCAGCACGGTAGACGTCTTTTTTGCGGCTGCGAGTCATGGGCACCGCGCGTTGCTATTGCTCAGTTTTGGCAATGTCCATCTACGTTATTTTGCCTGCCCTGATCCCGCTGGCTTACGTATTTTGGGCTGGTGCTCCGGACACCTTCGACCACGACGACATTTGCAAGTGCCCCACGCTCGTTTCGCCTCTCCGCACGTTCCGTTCCGCCGTCACGCCTTTCCTACATTTCCGCCACAACACCCAAACGTGCAGCCGCGCATCATCTTTTCTCTGGCTTTCAGAAGTATGGCAGCATCTACACGAGCTCGCAAACGCCTATTGAGGGACTCCGATTTGGACGCCTCAATACGGCTTTTGGATGCGGTTCGGGACACTCCGACCGCTAGCACCCCACCTGTGGTGCCCCCTACTGCTTCCAGCAACACCGACGTTGCTGTCGCGTTGCGGAAGCACCTGGTCGACCAACATGCCGCGGTTGACGCGGTGTACAAGGGGCGCTTGCATCGGGCTTGGGCCAAGGGTATCCGCGAGGATATCCTTGGTTCCAAGAAACATCATTATCGTGGTACTAACGACACCGACCGCCTCTCCGAGTTGGTGGTGCAGCTTCGGACCGAGTTTGAGTCCGCTGGGCTGGACTTGGCCCCCTTTGACCTCGACGACCCCACCTCTCTGGTTATCGAGAAGGTTAATGGACTCCTCTATGACGTCTTGGCCCTCGTCGTGGAGCGGAACTCTGTGGCTGACACCTGGCTTCGGGGTACGGACTCTTCGGCTGACCGAGATGGACGTCGAGCTCTCATCGACATCATCAAGGGGAGCGTGCCGGCGATCTTACGCGAGAGCCACCAGCAGGAGCACGCGGCGCTTCGTTATCCCGCAGGCGTTGACCCGCAGCCGATCTTGGCTCGTGAGCAACGTCTGGTGCGGGGTAACCGC